>PVIH01003993.1:0-77887 GCA_004025045.1 Sigmodon hispidus | reverse complement strand
CAGTCACTACAGTCATGAGCTTCTCTCCTCATGCTCCTGTCCAGTGACTAGCTAGGGTCCTACAATCCATTCTGAGGATGACCTACCTTGATCAATGAACCTCCCACTCAGTTTATCCAAGTCATAACAGCATCACTGGAGTAAAAATTTCCCAAATTTGTGATATTATAGGTCAAGAGTGGATATCATTCTTTGTTCTTCCTGCCTAGTTGTAATAGAGGACATTTCTCAGTATCTCTATTCTCTATCTGAATGAGTACCCATATTTCATCCATCTCAACTACCTACCTGCACTTATTCTGAGAGTTGCTTGTTCAAACTCTGCCTGATGTTTTGTGGCTCCTTGTTATTTTGTGGAATTTCTTTGTATACTAAGGATATGTGTCCCATTGATGCAAGACAGCCATACTTATCTGTACCCTTGTCAATATTCAGTTGGATTGATTTTCTTAATTTGCCAAGTTAACAATCTAAAAGATATTATTTTGTTTTTTTTTTGTTTTTGCTCAATTATACTTGCTTATTAATGAAGCTGAAGGTATTTCCCATGTATGTATTAGGAAGGCATATCTTCTTTTAAAAGTATTCTGCTGCCTACTTTTGGAGTGCACTAATATTGCTCTTTGCTAATCATTCATTCATTCATCCATTTGCTGTGTCACAGAGTCAATACTAGTCTCTATTACATGCTACAGTATCCTGGACATCCAAGGATACTTGCCCTCAGGAGGGCAGAGGGATCATGGTCCCTGGACATCCGAGGACACCCGCCCTCAGGAGGGCAGAGGGATCATGGTCCCTGGACATCCGAGGACACCCGCCCTCAGGAGGGCAGAGGGATCATGGTCCCTGGACATCCGAGGACACCCGCCCTCAGGAGGGCAGAGGGATCATGGTCCCTGGACATCCGAGGACACCCGCCCTCAGGAGGGCAGAGGGATCATGGTCCCTGGACATCCAAGGACACCCGCCCTCAGGTGGACAGAACGATCATGGCCCTCCCCTTCTTGAATCTGCTCCCCCTTCCTGGAGCTCTTTTCCTCCCTCCCGAGTCTTCCCACTCTTGCCTTTCTTCCACTTACAGTTTTTTCCCTTCCGCTCTTTCCTCCTCTCCCACTTGCTTCCCCAATCCCTTAGCATTTAGCAAGTTTCCAGCATAAGAGAACTGGCTTTCATTTTACAGGTGAACAATATTAGTGCTAGAACACGAGTCATATTGGAGTGGTCCAGCCAGGAAATGGTGGGAATGATCTTCCACATTTGCAGCTCATTTGACTGCAGGCTTTGGACTTCAGGGCCCTGTGTTTATCAGTTCTAAGAGGATACAGATTGAGAAGTGGGGAGAAGTGCAGAGCTCACGGCCACAGTTGGCACTATTGTCCCTGCAGTACTTGGTTGTCACCTGCCTTCACTCTGACTGGTTTTCAGGGCTTACACTGTCAGTCTGCTGTCTTGCCCACATCCAGGGAGGCATTATAACTTTGCAAACAAAACATGTCCTGCTCTCCCTGGAAGATGGGTTGTCTGCAGAGACTTCCTGCATACTGCTGTGCTCATCGTGGCTCAGGATTCTTGTAAACTGCAGTCACAGAGGGTGGCACTTCCTGCCAGAGGGAACCGTGTCCTCTTCCTGACCTCTGTCTTATTATCCCTTGTTGTCTGTCTTAGAAACCCTCCCCCACCGCACTGAGGCCCTTGTCCTACCCACATTAGTTCACCTCGGGCTGAGGAGAGAAACTGTCCTTTGGAGGTGGCATGGGACACACTGACATTGCAGAGTGGGCCATGTTTCTGACTCTGTGTTCACTAATCACCAAGATTCTTTTCCAGAACTAACGAAAGACAAGACTTGCTAGTTACTCAGTCCTGAACAGTTATTTTACTGGCACACAAAGGAGCAGAGAGCTGGCAGTTCCTACTTCTGTAAGAAGGATGGATTGACAGGCTTCCTCTTCAGCTGGACCTGAAGTGCTATGGGAGTGCATCTTAGACCGCCTTGGCTTCAGACCCTCCTTTGCCCTTCAGGTTGCCTTTTGCCTCTAGCATGGAAATCTCTTCCTGAATCCTGTCTCTCCAGGCCTTTTGGTCATTTTCTTTTGGGGCTCTAAGAGGGATAGAAACTGAGAACCATGTTCAAACCCTGCTTTTTGAGTGAGGCAAAACCTTTCTCATGAAGAAATAAAAGAACAGACATTAATAGCTTGGAAAACAATGGTAATATTTAATTAACCTTTGGAAATGGCTGATCTGCACATCTGTACGCATCGGGCTCATCCTCAGAACAGAGGCGCTGTGTGTGCCCAGGCCAAGATCAACACACTGGGCCACGCATTTCCTCCACAGGGATTTCGCAGGGGGAAAAAGTACGAATGTATCCCCCCTTCCCTCCTCCTCCTAAATCAGTTGTTTTACTTTAAAAAATTCATGTGATCCAGCTGCCCCATCGGGGTTGAACATGGCCTGTCGTGCTGCACATCTGAGGATCCCAGGTTGAAGGCTGGTTCCTCTCCCTGTCATTGCGGCAGACAGGCTGGGGGCCTCCTGGGGGATGGAAGGTCAGTTCTGATGACAGCAAAATTCAGCTCGATGTGCATGGAGTTCTCCCAACACGGCATGCATCCACAGGATACAGAGAATTAGACTCATCTGCCAGTGTCAACTCACGGTTTCTTCAGTGATTTTTTTTTTTCTTGCAAAGGTGGTGTGCTCTGTTAGTTTGAGAAGTAATGTCATCTAGGGAGCAAGAGGGTTGGCTCATTAACATATCACCTGGTTAAAGTAAATCAATGTTGATGGAATTGTTTAAGGTATTCCCTTTTGTAGGGCTGGTGAGCCATGCTGATCAACCTGTTAGGTCCACTACAGCTGAATGCAAACCATTCCCTTCTAACCTGTATCCTATAACTGCTTTGAGGAACAGGTCTCCTGATGGAAACCTGAGTTAATGAGTGATGGTTGACTAACTTTCTTTTATCAATCGCCAAAGAAGAAAGAGTTAGGGAGAGCAATATCTTTTTTTTTTTTTTTGGCATGTAGGGACTTAAGAGGGTGGACATCAAGACAATGAATAAAGAAATGGAGATTAGTGTCTATCTGTATTATACATCAGTCAAGTGGTGGTGTTCTTGTGATCATGTTGTGATCTGATATGGGCTTTACCCTGGGTGACTGGCAGGTGGCTCTAGAATAGAGACCTCATGCCCCATGTGGTGGGAGGCGCAGTGAGAGGCAGTGGAGGGCGGTGACACAGCAGGACACCTAGACAGGCTCTATGTAGAAAGACTTGAGTAGTGTAAAGAAATATAGAGAGGATGAGAGAAAAGTGAGAGTGAGATAAAGAGATAAAGAGAGGGAGCAGAGAGGGGTTGAGAGCGTGCTCCCAGGATAGAAAAAAGAAAAGCAGAAGCATCAACGTTGGGAATTCTTCTTAAACGGAGCTTGAAGTCGGAACTCAGGGCAGGGTGTGGCTTCAGAGGCTGGAACAGAATCCGAACAGGTACATGCCTGTAATCTGAAGGCAGGAGAATTAAAGAAAGTTTGACACCAGCCTGGTCACATAGGGAATTCCTCTTTATCTTGGGCTATATTGAAATCCTGTCTCTCCCCCTGACCTCATCCCCCAATAAGGAATAACTATACCTGCTGATAATTCTTTAGTTTTCTCCTGTAGGCTCTGACGTGAACAAAGAAGTCAGACACTTCAAAACTAGGTCGTGTGTGTGTGTGTGTGTGTGTATGTGTGTGTATAACTTTTATTTTTATTTTATGTGAATAGGCACTTTCCTTACATGTGTGTCTGTATATCATGTGCATATTGGAACCCTTGAGACTGGGGTTACAGACAGTTGTCAGGTGCTGAGGGTGCTGGGAATTGAACCCAGATCCTCTGGAAGAGCATCCAGTGCTCTTAACTGCTGAGCCATATTTTCAGCCCCCAAATCCAGTTCTTTAGGTAATATTGAAGGCAATGAAAACTTGATTAAGGTGTTAAATTGGTTGATAAGGTCTCCTTTTCCTGATAAGAGGGGCATGTTACCATTTGGCACAACAGTTGCAAAATAATCTCTTTGTTGTTCTAACAAGACTAACACATGGTGGAGATGAGAGGATTAGTCTAGAGTGTGTGAGGGCTTCTATAGAAGGACCAACAGTAACACAATTCACAATGTCTCACAAGTGTCACAACTGTGAATTCTACCCATAGCAACTGTTAGGTTGAGAGTAAAAGTTTTTTGGCTTCATAAAATCACAAAAAATAAGTTTCTTGGAAATAAAAAAAAAAAAAACCAAACCAATCTTTGATTTGTTCATGAGCCTACATTTAGATAGCATTTTCTGGCCTGGAGAGATGCTCAGTGGTTAAGATCCACATGGGGTGTCACAAGCCCATAACTGTATGTAGTTCCAGGGGAACTGATGACCTTTTCTGGGTTCCAAAGACACATATGACAATCTGGACAATTTTTCAGTAAAGAAAGTACACATGGATATGATGCTGTTTACATCCTACAGTGTAACGGGGTCTCGGATATGGTTTCTGCTACTATAATAGAATACACAAGACTATATATGCTATAAATATTTTATCTGGCACATGGTCCTAGAGGCTGAGAAGCTTGGGAGTGTGGCCTTAACACCTGGTAAGGACCTGGACACAGGGACCTGTGTACAATGGAGGGAGGCAGAGAGGCTAAGGGGGCATCCAAAATAGAAATCATGGAGGGCTCATGGTTATCAGTAGTCCATTCCTACATCGAGTGGCTCTCTCTCTGTCTCTGTCTCTCTCTCTCAGGATAACAGCACTAATCCATTCATCACCCAGAGCCCTCAAGAATGATCATCTTTTAAAGGCCCCACCCCTCAACACTGTTCCAATGGCAATTCATTTGCAGCCCGAGTTTTGGAGCAGACGTGAAAATTATACAAGGAATATAATGCAAACAGGTTTAACCCAATCTACTAGGATACAGTCTCTGACCCTGAAGCTAGAGGCCACCAAATAGTAATGTGACATGCCAATGACACCAAAGTCCTCTATGAATACTGATGGCAGAGGCAAGCTTTTACAGCAAGTGGCTTCTTCAGTGTCTCACGTATTCATGTCTGTCCAATTCCCCGCACTACTAAGCTCTCGCTTCCAGTGATTAGCTCTCTCATAAAATGTAAGCTGACTCCCTGGGGGGGGGCGGGCTGATGTGCATGCATAAGAGTAGAGGCACGCTTGAGCACACACACACACACACACACACACACACACACACACACGCACACACATTTTTGCATGCAAGTGGTGGAAGACTGAGGGTCTGAGCAGTTTTCCAAGACTCCCCAGAATACAGAAGGCTTGTGGTGCATATGGGAGAATTGACAAGAACAGCAGAAGGTGAGGAAATGGCTGGAAGCAACACTAATGCCACTCCATCTGGAAAGAGGGGTACTGTTTAGTACGTCTGGAAAGCATTATTTCTGCAAATAGCTCAACCTCTATCAACTTTCAGGCAGGGATCCCGATCTGCTGCCAAAATGAGATCTCCCTGACGGCAATGTGGTAGGAGACACTGAGCAAATGAACTAATAGCAGAAAGCAGGAAATCTGTAGAGATGGCAGCCGTGAAGGTACCACACAGCAAGCACCTGCCTCTCTCCAAAAAGACAGCCTGACTTCACGTCGCATTAGGCCGGGGGCTGCACCGGGGGAGGGCTCAACCTGGTGGGATTTGGAGCTCAGCAACCATTTCCAACAATTTCTCACAATTTTTAGGCTCAGAAAAGCCCCAAATAGAGTTAGCCAAATGGCTTTCCTGCATTGATTTTTATACCCGTGGGTATTTTGAAGGAAATTAAATCCATGTGTTTCTGATTCGGTTGCCATTAGCACATGAGAACGTCGTTTTTTGAGAGTTATGGTGTGCCCTGGGTACCTTCGCACTGTGCTGCTAAATGCCATAAAACCGTCTAGCCAGACACGGAGGTGCAAGGAACCGGGTGTGCTGCTGCAAACCATTTCCCTGCCTGTCCAGAAGGCAACATGTTTTTGTCATTTGCATCCTCTATGAATGTCGCACAACATGTTTTCTTGTGCCTGTTAATCATCTATCATTTCCAATTTGAATGAAGCAGTATTAGTATAGATGATGAGAAATTGCCCTTAACCACTAATCTGGATAGGAGTCCTTCAGAGGAAAGCAGCCACTAAGACTGGCACTGCTTTTCAGAACCCTGAGCAAAAAAATCAGTGATGCTTCAGCCCCAGGAGGGTCTGCGAGGGAGCTGGATACTATACCGCCTCAGCAGGTTAGCCTGTCTGGGAAGAGGCTGTGTGGGAATCATGGCATATTCCATGCTTCTTGCCATCTCTGAACTTCCTGTCTTGTTCATCAGGTTGAATACCTTCGGTTAGGGCTCTTTTAAAAAAAGGTTTAATTTACTAATTTTAAGGATGTATATGTGGGTATGTGCACATGAGTGCAAGCGTCTTTGGAGGCCAGAAGAGAGTGTTGGTTCCCCCGGGGCTAGAATCAGGTGGTTGTAAACCCCCTGGGGTGGATTCTGGGAACCACACTCAGGTACATATTCTCAATCATTGAGTCATCTCTCCAAGCTTCTAGTTAGAGCTCTTTCAACAAACATACAATGTTTCATAAACAAACAACAATCCTATTTTGTCTTAGTTATTACATTCTTTGCATGATTATGTGCACTTAAAAAGGATTGGCAATACATATTTTTCATGTTCAGTAGAAACTCTGCTTTGATATTTGGTCTTTACCAAAATTGCTGCTTTTCAATCTGAGACTCCCCTGTGGTACTGGGCAGAGACAGTTAATGACTGCTCACACTGTATGGCTAAGCCTGGACGTTCAGTATGTTACTAGAATTCAATGTTTTTCCCACTTGTAGTATTATCATGTCATGATGGGATGATTGTTAAGAGAGTCTTGTTAGGGCTTTGTCTAACCTGCTAGCCCATGAATTAAAACCCAGCTTCATAAATGGAAGGACACCTGAATTAAGTCTCTGTTGTGTTCACAGTCTTGCACTTGATACTGGAACTTTTCAAAGATGAAAGGATGTTTCTGTCTCTGGAGAGAAGACACAGGAGCAAGAACATGGGGACTAATTTATTAAATATTGACTGTGAGGGAGAGGGAGGCAAGAAGATAGGGAGTTCAAAGCCATCCTCTTATATATAGCAAGTTCAAGGCCAAGCTGAGCTACATGGAAGCCTGTGTTACACACACAGACACAGACACACAGACACATAATGCTAGGGACGCAGTTTGATTTCATTATTAATAAAGAATTTGCTAAAGTAGGTGTCATCACCCCCTTTAATAAGTGCAACTTTACTAAGGAAGCAGAAAGATTTGTTGATTTTCCCAAAGACATACAGCTAGGGAATAATTCTCTCTCTCTCTCTCTCTCTCTCTCTCTCTCTCTCTCTTTTTTCTGGTTGAAAAGCTCATACTTTTTCTCTGTACTGTTCTTTACTAACTGATATGTTGCTATGACAATAGTTAAGTAGGTGTGTATAATAATATGTAAGATTTGATATCTGGAATCATGGGAGGAGTATTTAGCTTTTTCTTGAGGATCCTGTAAGACTATACTGAGAAAGTATTATATTTGTCTGGGGTGACCCAGTGGAATAAAAAAATGGGTAACAGATGGCAAAGGAAACCACAGACACAAGAATACTATTTCAGCACTCCAAATGTACTCCTTACCTATTTGAACAGCATTGGCTAATATGTAAATTGTTGACCAGATCATGTTTATTCTATGGATATAATTTTAATTTAAGTGTATGTTCTCTAAACTTCTAGGCTGCTCTCATCAAGGAATGGTTTGGTTTAGCTTGACCTTGGCTAACCTTGATAAACTTATTGGAAAACAGGTTCTCCATCCGTGCTGTCTCCTGAGATGCCTTGCTTCTCATTTGCAATGGGGGAAAAAAAAAAGTCTGTTTCAAGCACAGCTGGTGGCAATTTTGCTCTGAATTCAGAGACTGTGGTGCAAACAGGAAATTTCATGCTCCAGCCATAGCAGTGGCCAAAAGAGCTTCGGTCACTTACATGGTATATCCACAAACTGCTTCCCGTGAAATTGCCTATGAGTCTGGACAAGCTGGAACGTCATCACTGAGTTGTTCTCTAGAAGGCTCTCTAGATGTCATAAGTCTGGTTATCTCAATTTGTACAGCTTCAGTCTCTTAACCTTACCCTCTATACATTTCTGAAAGCCAGTAGCAGAGAGATAGCCAAGAGTCACCTTACTCCATCACATCACATCAGAAGCTGTGACTGGTGTGCTGCTCAGTGGCAGAATGCTTATGTATCATGTATGAAGCCCCAAGTTTCTAGCACCTCAAACCCCAAATCAAACAAGAGCTAATGCAGATGTCTCCTCTGTCCTGGCAAGGGTGGTGTTTCCAATGGAACATGATTGCCTATCTCAGTTGAGAGTTTAACTCAAAGTGCAAGAACCTTTGAGGAAATGCCAGAGCTTCTAATAATGGTTAAATAATCTTTCCACTGCTTCTATCAGTTGAGGTAGAACCCCAGACTCCATTTAGACTTAGTGGAGCAACTTGTGATTCAGATTCATTCTAAAGTTCCCCTAACTTCCTCATTGGTCAGATGAAGAGGTTAGACTCAATTATCACTAGGGATTTCTTGGGTCTAGTATTCTGACTGAGGCTGAGAATTAAGACAGCCATTTGTTCTCCAATCTAAGATGATCTCACTCTCTCACGATCTCACACTCTTGAGTCTTCTAGAGACTATTGCAATACTTTCTTCTGTTTGCTACATTAAAACAAATCCTAGTTTATTTTGCCTTTCCTCAGAAGGGCATTAACCACAAACATATGCACATTGCATTAACTTTTGTATGGGAGATGAACAACTATCTAGTCACTCCTGATAGGGTACCGGTGAATTTAAGTGTGGTTTCTTACAGGTTCATAGGCAACTTATGGGTGGCTCCCCCATCAACCACAGATACACTGCTTATATATCCTCAGGGAGGTGGGGCTATGGGAGCTGCTACCCTCTCTGATTCACAAATCTTGTGTGGATCTCATTTAGGCATCATCGCTTCATAGCTACTGAGAGTTAAGGGAGTATGTGGAGTATGGCATTCCACAATCCAATCTTGAGACCTTCTCTAAGGCTCCATGTCACACTCCAGTCATGCCACTCAACAGAAACCCAGAAGGGGTCTACATAGGGGGCCTGTATTGGGATACAATAGATTCTGCCTTTCCAAGCTGTGTTCCAAAAAGCTAACTCATTTCAGGAAGCTTACAGCAAACCACCTTCTTTAATTGGGGCCTTTCTGAGTCAAGGCAACATTAACTGTGCTATAAACATGGTGGCCAGCAATTAATGCCCTGGACCCAGTCCCCACCTCGGCTGTGCAGAGAAGCCAGTCAGGTGGCCTGGAGACATCGCTGGCAGCCACCATTGCTCCCCCTATTTGGGAATGAAGGGCCATAAATGGTGGCTGCCTTCCAAACTGCCAATAAATAAATATAGAGAATGTTGACACTGCTCTCCCTGCCAGACACCAGCCAGCTTCTAACTTCATCTTGGGGGAGATGAAAGAGAGAAGGGTACTGAATAGGTTTTTGAGAAGTAGCGTCAGATCTGCTTGGAACCTCCTCTCGTTTTTGGAAATCTTTCAATTGGCTTTCTGGCCCTTGCTGGAAAGTGAGACAATTCTGTCAGACATGAGATTGTGTGAGCTTATTCACAATAATTATCAGCAATAGCCTGAGATGGAGGCATTTGTAAGGATGGGCTGTTGTCAACAGATACTTCAGCTATGATTTGGAATCGTGGCGTAGCTCCCGGGAGAGTGTGTATTCAGCCTGAAGCTTGCTCCCAGGCAATTTAAGGTGTTGGCCACACACACATTATTTTAGTTCTGGTCTGTCTTAGTCTATAGATCTGAAACCTTTTTTTTAGTCTTCATCTCTCCAGTTCTGTACATTGAATCAGCTTCAAGTAGAGAAGACGGTGAGAAGGAACGAGAGGAAATATCCTCTTTCCTTTTGTACACATGCCTAATGTTAATGCTCTGCCTGTTATTTCAGAAGAAATGAATACCTGTGAAATGAATAATGAATCGTGAGTTTTGGGGCTTCTTTTCTGTGCCCCACAACCTCATGCTGCTTCTCAATTTTGAGTTATTCTAGACTCACACTTCTGGGCTACCTGACTCTGATTCCCCACCACTTGCTTTTTTCTCAAGACCCTGGAGGGACTGTTTTCACTTGGGCCCTGGGCATCCCTTTCTTGTTCTGGACTGTGTGCCTAATGCATTCTACATACTTGTCTTTACATTTTACTTCACTGCTTTCTCATTTCTTTCTGCCCTTTCCTTGAAGCAGTTCAAAAAAGTTCAGTGCGAACAAGTGAGAAAAATCTAACAAGAACTGAGGACGTGGAGGCAAAGGACTGAAGCAGAGGGACAGACCCAGGGTCTTCTGGTGGGACCCAGTGTGAAGGCCAGTGTCCTGGGCAAAGCCCCCTTGCATGCTCCATTTTCCACTGTCTGATAGCTGAAGTGGCAAGGTTTAACCCTTCGAGGTTGGCCTCAATGGCTTGGCTACTGCTCTTCTTCCAAAGTGCCATTTTTGTCTAGCTGCTACTGCGTGGATGTGAGGGCCCACAGATATTAGGATAAGAAGCTATATAGTATGCTACCAGTTTTCAGCCCTTACATCTCACTGCCTTCCCAGAATACATTCACAGTACCTGAGCAAACCAGCTTCCTACTACCGGTTTCGAGATGAGATGTTCACGTAAATAGGGAGATTCTGCTTTCCCAGAAGGGCTCTTTTTAGAACTCAGATTCCAAAGAACTGTGGATTAGGTGTGGAAGTTTCCATGGACCACTTTCAGTTTGGGGGCTGGTGTGGCAGCTAATGCCACACTTTCTCCTAGCCTTTTCTTTCCCTCCCTACAAAGAAAGAGAAGCCTATGGGATTATTTTTCCCCCCCAGGATTCTTATTATACTTTTGCTATTTATGTCTTTGATTGTCTGAGAGTACCCGCAGTTGTAAAAATTGAATAAATAAATACATTTAAAAACTGAAAGCTCCTGGTTGGGGATGTCTGCCTTCTTCTCTTCACGCTGTTGCTGCTCTTGTTGCTTTCTGGTTTTGTTTTGCTTCTCGACTGTTGTTTTCCAGGAAAGCTGTGGTTTATCGTGAGAACAAGAGCAGCCATGTGTTGATTTTTCTGGATTCCTTTTGGCTACTATCCCAGTGCTAATGAAGGCCCTTCCAAAGTGCTAACGAGCTGGTGCCAGAATCAGTTATGCCCAAAACAATGGGGGAGCATAGTATGCAGACAGCATGTATGCCTGCGTATGCACACACACACACACACACACACACACACACACACACACACACACAGAGAGAGAGAGAGAGAGAGAGAGAGAGAGAGAGAGAGAGAGAATATGTTCTTATGCAACTTCCTGTTTGTACAAATTCGACATACCCATTTGTGCAAACACGATGTATATGCTCAAACTTCACAGAGAGGAATGATGTGAGGCTTGCCTTTTATGAAAAGACTTTTTATATTTGGTTGTAAAAATCATTTTTTTGCTCAAAGGAGAAGCAAAATTTCTAGAAAATCTCACGAATTTTCTAGCTGGGAAACTAGTTGGAAATGTATGAGCACTAACTTAAACAATTTAAGGGGCAATATCAATGTGCTATAGATTTTATTTTATTAAGAGGAAAATCCTGCTACAAGGAGCACCTGGGCACTGCTTAGCTTAGGATTTGTTTCTTGGCTGATTTTAATAAAGTCACCAGCATTGATCTTAGAGCACTTTTGAGGTGGTTTATTAGCTGAAAGGGCCATATTTTGTAGCTAGGGCTCTCTTGCATCCATGGATCCTCCCTGTCTTTCTCTCAGTAATTATTCTCGTCTCAATTTGTTTACACAGCTTGGAGATGGGGACAGAGTTCTCTGGCGATCGGGCAACTGCCTGCAATCACCCTAAAGAGAAGCATTTAGATGCTATAAAAACCTAAACACCCGGCATGCAAAATTACATGGTGGTTATTGAAACTTAATAAATTAAATAATCTTAAATAACTTGATTTCAGGGATTTTAAATTCAACTCTGTGGAGTTCAGTAGTCAATTTTCTTTAATATTATTGTTCATCAAGTGCAATTTATGTTTTTTATGAATCAAAATCTGTCTTCTGCCTCGCGGTCCATGGTCGCTCTGGGCATCCTCCACTGAGTCGGTAGCTTTGTGCGCCACCTACCGGCTGGTTTTGGTACCGCGGCCGGAAGGCATCGCGCCAGCCCTGGACTGCGGAGTTGGGGAAGCCGCCGCGAAAGCCAGGGTGGTCACGTCGCACAGTCCCGTAAAAATCACGGCTACTATGATGCTGGAAGATATTGCGCAAACTTCTCCCAAGGGCTTTGCCGTTGTGGGTCACCCTGAAGCTTGAGGACAGCCCAGAAGGACTGGCTGTAGAGGCTGGAGGTTTGTTTTCTGGCAGTGGACGCTGCTCTTATTCTCTTTCATTCACGCCTAGATGATGTGACAGCCCGCGGTTTGCCGGACATAACCGGGAAGCCAGCCGTCCCCACACACCCACGGCCTTTCTCTGCCCAACCGCAGCTCCATTCCAAGGGGCCAATGCACGTTGAGACACACAGCCCAGATAAAGATCTGTGGTGTGTTAAATACTTCATTTCCCTTTCAGGAAGAGTCAAATTCATGTGTGATTGGAATAATGGCAAGCTGCACATTATTTTTAAGGCTATTTTTACATTTATCTACAGTTGAACGATAGTTTAGCAAGTAAATATCAGTCAGATGGTACTGATAGGGATTCAAGGAGGGAAGTCCTTTCTTAAGCAGCACCAGAAGCAGTCCTTGGCACCTTAGCTTGAATTATTTCGTTTAGATAAAGTGAAATAACTATGCTACTTACGGCTTCCCCCCCCCCCGTCTAATAATTCTAGCGCCCAGGAATGAATTCTTCCCCTCTAGTTGCATCTCTTCTAGCTGAGTGAGAAAGTGAGTGCCTGAGTGCTTTCCAATTTATCAACTGGCTTGTCCCTTCCCCCATTAAAATGCTTCAGCACAGCAACAGATGGTGCTGGGGGCTTTTCGCTGGGTTTAAGACGGTTCATTTTGTGCTTTCTCGGGAGAAAGATGACTCTGTAATTAACAAAAGCAAGAGAGAAGCTGTGACCTTCCAAAAACGTTCACTTCTTATTGCCCCCGGTTCAAACTCTCTCTCTCTCCCTCTCCCTCGCTCCCTCTCCCTCCCTCCCTCTCTCTCTCTCTCTCTCTCTCTCTCTCTCTCTCTCTCTCTCTCTCTCTCTCTCTCTCTCTCTCTCTCTCTCTGTGGTGTGCTTTTGTTATCTTCAAAAGGAAGTCTCTTCCGGTCTTCTTAAAAATAAGCCCCTTTCCCGCCATGTACCTCTGCTCACCCCCTTCCGAGGCATGCACTTTCCGTGTCTGTGAAGAAAAGAAATGGAAGAGAAAGTTGTCGCGCTGGAAAGAAAAGGATAATTTGTAATTCTATACGTGTTACAAATCTCTGAAGATTTTAAAGAGATTTGAAATATTTTATTCTTTCAAACAAAAGACAAAACTAAGTAACAGCGGCAGGAATAGGGCTGAAGAGATGGGTGGGCAGACAGGAAAAAAAAAAAAAAAACATGACAAGTGTGATGATCTGGTTTGATTCCTAGTACTACGTGGTAGAACAGACTCCCAAAAGTGGTCCTCTGACCTCCCCCCACGCATGCGCCAGCACCGTGATCCTCAAGTACCTAAACACAAATACGTACACAAGAGCAAATGAGAGAGAGGGTCATACACATTAACAAATAAAATTAAATAAAAAATAGAAAGTACACAACGAAAAATATTTCATTTAAGAACATCAGGCTAAGGCTGAGTGTGATTTATGCACCTCTAAACCCACATTTGGAAAACTGAGGAAGGAGGTTGGCTGTGAGCTTAAAGTCCACCTCTCAATACACATACAATCCAGCTGGAGTGGTGATGTGCCTGTAAGTTATCCTATAACCTGGGAGGTAAAAGAAGAAGAGTTAGGGTTCACAGCCATCCTTGGCTTCATAGTGAATTCACTGTCAGCTGAACTGCAAGCGACCTTGTTGGAACAAATAAATAAATAAATAAATAAATAAATGTATGTGTGTGTATATGTGTATATATATATACATATATATACATATATATATACACACCTATCCTGCCTCCTATCTATTGAATTTGTGTGTGGTGTGTGTATGTGTGTGTTTGTGTGTATGTGTGTGTGTGGTGTGTGTTTGTCTCTGTGTGAGTGATGTGTGTATGTCTCTGTGTGTGTGTGGTGTGTTGTATTTGTGATGTGTGTGTGTTTGTGTCTCTGTGTGTGGTGTATGTGTATGTGTGGTGTGTGTGGTATGTCCTGTGTGTGATGTGTGTGGTGTCATGTGTGTGTGTGGTGTGTAAAAACATTACATCTCTGTTTGACAAACAATTGCCAGTCTTGATGGCCAATGACTGCAATCCAATTCAGAAAGTCTGGGGGTGGAAAGATCATGAATTCAAGGCCAGCCTTAGCTATCTGGTGAGTTCCTGGTCACCTATCTATCTATCTATCTATCTATCTATCTATATCTATCTATCTATCTATCTATCTATATATATATATATATATATAGAGAGAGAGAGAGAGAGAGAATCAGAATGAGGGCTGAGGACATGAGAAGATGGTAACAGGATATCTTGTTATCAATATTACAATCATTTACTTATTTAGATTTTTTTTTTTTGAGATAGAGTCTTACAACATAGCTCCAGGCTGGCCTTGCCCTCACTCACTCACCACCCTCTTGCCTGAGTGCTAGCATTAAAGGTATGTGCTATCAGGACCAGCCTCTAACAGTGTATGCCTTGCAGGAAGTCCCACCCTTAAAGGTCTGAGGCGGTCCTCCGAGCTGCACAATGGTAGGAAAAAGGCGAAACAGAACAGAAGGGAACAAGATGAGGATGTGCTCCTCATCTAGGTGGAACTGCTGCTCCCCATCTGCCACCTGAAGGCCAGTTCTCTTCACTTCCCTGCTTTATATGCTGCTTGTGTCATTTAGTATCATTAAAATGGTCCTTGGTTCCAGATTTGCCTTGGTAGGCATGCTCCTGCCTCTCACTTGGTCAGTTGCTGGGCTACCTTGAGAGCTTCCTCCTGGCTTTGCAGTCTTCCTCAATGCTATGGATCGCTAGTTCTAATCTCACCAAGTAATTCATTTGATTTCTTTTTCTCCTCTTGAAAGAGGACGAAAAGAAGCATAGGCAACAACAGTTCTTTTCAGACTCTGCTTGTCTGTTTCGTTCTGGAGAAGCCCAGAAACAAAGCGACTTTGTGCTTTTGGAAGCCAGTACACCTACAGGAAAGTGTTACAAGCTGAATGGAACCATCTGCCTCAGTTCCCAGGCTGAATTCCTCATTGGTAGCTTGGAAGGATCCTTATCTGTCCAGGGTACAGAGACAGGAGAGGTCATTAGGGTTCATTCCAATCCAGCCTGAATGGCGTCCTTGTAAGAAGGGAAAGTGTAGTCATGTTTAGAGAGGTGCATGTATGAAAGCGGGGGAGACAATGATGGTCATCTACGAGGAGAGGGGCCGGCCTCTAACAACTCCATCATAGTTCTTAGGAGCCAACCTTGCCGACAATGTGACCTCAGGCTTTTGGTTTCTGGACTATGACAGCAGCAAATTTCTATTGTGGATGTCAATTGTGCATCTGAACTTTTCATTGCTGGGTCAGAAGCTCCTGACAGGAAGAATTAATTCTGGATCCTGTTACAGAGGGTTGAGACCTGTTGTAGCAGGGCTAGGCATGGCAGAGCAGCCCTGTTGCTGGTGGTTGCAGCGTGTGACAGAGGTTCCTCATATCACAGAGGAGGCTGAAAGCAGGGAACCTGTAATAACTTTCTAAGTCTCCAGTAACCTGGTGTCACCAAGTGAGGACCAAGCATTTAAAGCCACAGTCTGTGGGCGACATTTCAAGGTGAAATCCCAACCCTAACTCACAACTTTTTAATGGCAGCCTTAACAAACTAGTAAAAAGGAGAACCCATTCTTGTGTGTTTATTTAGGTATTTAAAAAATAACTTCTATAATCTTCAAGATCAAGGCTTATCTTCTCAAGCAGGGAATGTGGTATGTTTTGGGAAGTCCATAACAATGTGTTAAAAGAGGATTTTCCAGCCTGTCCCTCCCTAACTGAGCTATATAATATGCTGAAACCATAATCTAGAGTGGAGTTTCTTGGCACACTATTTCCATGTGCAAACCATACCTACAAATGGAAAGAAATGTCTTCTAGAAGGCTTTGCAGATCTGGACAGGAAAAGTGCTTTCCTGATAATCAACTAAACCTTAAATACCGTTGTGCCTGTGGCTTTCTCTCACAACTATTAATGCATTTTGAACAGAGCTATACCCCCTGGACCTGTAAATCTAACCCTTGAGGCCCTGGTGCATCTGTCCAGGCCACCCAGATGGAACACTCAGGTGAGAGCTTTCTGTGTGTGCACTTGAAAGGTGAGGCCCCATCAACAGATGCTCTCTATAGGCCCACCTGGCTAGTCTTTTCATCGGTGCAGCTGTGTTCCCCAGGGAGTGCTTGGTCAAATGCTAATTCTTTGCTGGATGCCATGGCATTGGGTTGATCCCATATGGTGTTTGCAGGCCTCTCAGAGAAGCCCAGCACACTTTGTATCTGTAAAACACTCTCACCACCGCAACAACAGGCTTGATTTATAGAAAAGATGAAACATAGCTACAGTTTTTAAGCTTAGTTTGGTTTCTCTGTTTTAATTTTGGTTTTAGATGTGTGTGTGTGTGTGTGTGTGTGTGTGTGTGTGTGTGCCACGGTTCACATGTGACAGCCAGAGGACTTCTGCTGTTGGTCCTCACCCTCTACCTTGTGTGAGAAGGGTCCTCTGTCACTGCTCACTGATGTCCATGGCAGCCTAGCTTCAAGGCCTGCTCTGACCCCTTTCATCTCTCAGTTGGGATTGCAGATACATATTACTGTGTTGGGCTTTTTGTGTTTGGGACTCTGAAGCCAGGCCCTCTGGCTTACCTGGCAAATGATTTACTCAGCCAGCCTCTGGATTTGACCTTTAATTTAGGTCAATGAGCATTTCAATACCAAGTTCTATCAAGTGAATCAAGTCTCCTTGAAAAGGATGTAGACATTTTTTATTTTCTTTAGAGGGGAAAGAACTCAAGATGAGCCTCTGTATGAAAAAAAAAAAAAAAAAAAAAAGAGAGAAGTGGCAAGCAGAACAGAGAAATGTGTTTTATACAGATTTACTATAAAGTTTGCTAGAAGTTTAGAAAAATCAACAATAAAATCTGTTATCTTTGTACAAGTGATATACATGATTAAACATCATTAAAACAAAACAAAATAAAATCAGGTAAGGTACTAACATTCTTGTAAGACCCTATGAGATTGTGAACCAGTACAGATGGTGGTAATAGCCTGAAATAAACCTTTAGTAACAAGTAAGTCAAGTTGAGTTTTCCCGGGTTGCCATCACCTCGTGTGCCTGTTCCATGGGAAAAAACCACATGAAGGGGGTGAGTGTGGTGAGCACACAAGTCATTCTGTCAACCACGGAGCAAGACACCCTGTATCTCGTAGCAGCACAGTATCTTCCCGACAAAGACCAAAACACAATAACCCGGATCTTGTTCTTAACAATAAGTTTTTCAACTCATTTGTTTGGCTGTGATTTATACACAGTACACACATCACATACACACATCTCACACACACACATCACATATCACACACACACCACACCACACATACACATCACACAGACATCACACATACAACACACCACACACACACATGACACCACACACATCACACACAGGACATACCACACACAACACACATACACATACACCACACACACAGAGACACAAACACACACACAGAGACACAAATACAACACACCACACACACATCACACACACAGAGACATACACACACACATCACTCACACAGAGACAAACACACACCACACACAAATTCAATAGATAGGAGGCATTTGCTCTTTAGGTTTTGAATTAAAGACTATGAAAGCTAATCAAATGTCAAAACTAGAGCATGATTAAGAAATGAATAAAGTGATTCACTTAATTTAACATGGCATCTCTGTCACTTTGCCTTTTGGTTCATGCTGTAAGACCCTAAAGAGACAAAGGTCACGGTCTAACTCATTTAAAAATAACTATGCTTTCTCTGAACAGAACTTTAAGGCAAGAGGTATGAACAAGGTACTATCTTGTGCCTTTTCTTCTCTGTCATTGAAGGTTTTGTCTGCCTTTATGCCTGTTTTCACCTCTAGCTTACAGGCTATATTTTTATAGCTCCTGCCTGGCTAAACTATGACAAATATGTACATTGATTTTTATTTTCACTTGTCACCAGGATATGCACAATCTTATGACAAGCATATACATCTGAAGTCATATGACTTAAGATATCATGCCTCCCAAGACAGTGTCTTCCAAATGTTTTCATTTTAAAAGCATAGTTTTGTTTATTGGTGACTTCACAGACAAGACCAAGGCCTCTTTCCTCCCAGGAGGTGCTTGAGATAAATGTGGTATAAAAATATCGTAAATTTTATTACTACAGAATCAGTTCCAAAATCTGTGCACATAATGATGGGCTAACAGCAGCAAATACAAGGTGACATCTTTAAAGATAAAGACGGTGAGGTATTGATTAGACAGATCTATTTTCAAGGCAGCAATGATGTATGGATAGGAGAATGGGGTGTTGGAGAAACGTGAGAGTGCGCATACTAGAAATACCTTGCACAGTTCATAAATAATAATAATTATAATAAAGGCTCTGCCAGTGGCTTAAGGAACCAAGTAATATGAATTGATTGTTAACATTTCTCCTTAAGATGGATTAAATTAAGGCTGAATCACACAGTAATTTTTATGAAAGTACTGTACATATGACATTGAAATTAATGCCAAATGAATTCATTACAAGTAAGATAATTACAATGAATACCCAATAAATTAGGAGTGGCAGACCTTTTAAAATTATAAGCATTAAAGTGCAGTATTCAAGTCAAAAGTGCCAGTACCGGGGGGAGGGGGGTGTCCCTTCAAGATCAAGGTTCCAAGGTCCTTGGTCTTTCAAATTGAGTGTTCCAGTGTAGTTTTAGAATGATCCTGTTGGCTTTGCTGAATAAGAAAAGGCATTAGGTCCTTGTCTGAAGGGCTCTTTCAGAGAATTCTTAATGAGAAAATGCTGACGAACCGAGCAAAGCCCTGGTTGTGGCGAGGTCTTGTCTTGACCATCAGACAAGCTCTGTGGTCATCTGTCTTCTTTTTTCCATCTGCTGGCTAGACCTCGTGGGTCCTGGAAGATGCTTTTCATGCCCATGTGGGGGTCCAGTACAATCCTTTCATGTTGCAGGCTAGACCTCTGGAGTCCTGAAAGATGTTTTGCATGCTCATGTGGGGATCTAGTACAATCCTTTATGCTGCAGTGCAGAAAAATCGAGATGCATCATCAAGAATCCTCCCAGCTCAATCCCTGTCTAACATTCTTGCTCCTGTGCTTGATGAAGAGGAGGTAGTTATAAACGGGAGCTAGTTCTTATTAGCTGGATTGTACTAAGGGCATTAAGAGAGGGTTACAGCCCTCTGAAAAACATTACATCTCTGTTTGACAAACAATTGCCAGTCTTGATGGCCAATGACTGCAATCCAATTCAGAAAGCCTGGGGGTGGAAAGATCATGAATTAAAGGCCAGCCTTAGCTATCTGGTGAGTTCCTGGTCATACCTGTCTGTAGTACATGAGAACCTTCAACACCACCAAAACCAAGGGCTGTGATTGTAGTACTTGCCTAGTACACACAGGGCCCTGGGTCTAATCCCTAGTATTACAGAACAAAACAAACAGAAACAAAATAGCAAACAACAACCAAAATCCCCCAAACAAAAACCAACCAACCAACCAAAAACAAAACAACAAAAACAAATCTCCCAGAACTTGCTACCGGTCAAGAAAGATGTTTCCAATCACTCAGAATGTAAGAGGAGGCTGTAGACTCTACCCTGGGTTTCTTTGCCACCATTCCCTGGCTCTGAGTACCAAGGTGCCCCAAAGCAGACAGCTAACATTCCTGTGGGTGCCAGTGAGGTAAAGTTCCCTAAGTATCTGGTTACAAAGGCCAGAGCCACGGCAGGAAACTGGGTCAACTGTAGGAAGCACAGGAAAAGCAAAGGAGGGAAAGCAGATGCTGAAACAAGAGAGAACCAGGGAAGGGAACAGAAGTGAAACACTGCACTTCAGGACCCAGGGTTCACAGTCAGGGATGCCCTCCCCTTCCCCTGCCTGGGTGGCCTGGCAGGGCTGGGAGGCGGGGACAGGACAGGCAAAGGGGGCTTGTCAACTGTGAGCATTGTTACTGGGACTAGTTTCTCTGCAACATATTTGAATTGTGTTAGTCAGTGGGGTGATGGGGCTTCGTAGTTCTTTTAACTCACATAGGGTATGTGACAAGGATGTGGGTCTGGATTTTGTTACTACTTACTGCCTCGGCCAGTGTGATTTTATAACTACCATAAATCATGTTAGCATCTGTGACAGTTTCCTAGAGGGAAAGGCTCTTCTACAACTAGCCACTGTAGGAAAGCCTAGAGGATGGATGTATTTGCATCCAAGTCCCCGAAGAAATCCCAGACAGCAGCAGGGTTCTCCTGAAGCCCTGGCCCAGGCTAGACTCTCACACCTCTGTCTCCATCATCCATACTCAGCACTCTGAAGTAAGGGGAGCCCATTTAACACATCTTATTCAGAAATAAATTCAGTATTACAGAAGATGTGTTTCTTTCTGTGAAACTTACAGCTCTCTTGGACAGAAAGGAAGAAGAAAGCTGGGTGGCTTTACTCAATCTTAACCCCAAAGTGCTTGAGGGAAAAATGAGCCTCAACCATCAAGAATGAATTTTTCATTTGTTTGGTGAAGGGAAGCTTGAGGGATAATTAGATTGGGTGTGTTTTACATACTTGGCCCTTACGTTTCTACACAGTGGCTAGTGACTGCTGACCAGAGACTGAGGCCGCTGCAGGCTTGTGCAAAAGCATGATAGAGTGGAGCCTGGGAGCTGCTCTCTGTGAATGGCAATGGGAAGGCTGCTGCCAGAGAGTGCTACATTTGTTCACACAACCAGTATCTAGCAAGCACATCCTGTGTATCAAGCTCTAGGCTTTCCAAGGTCTCGAGACAGACCCTTTTTAAAAGAACTATTCCTTTCCTACATGAACATTCTCATCTTCACTTCAAGGACTTTACCAAGTTTAAGCCCCATAAAAGTGAGATTGCAGAGGAATGAGACAATGTAGATTTGGAATTCCAGCACCCAAGACCAAATGTCATCCTGGTTTGTAACTGGATGAATTGTGAACATTTTTAGGGCCTCAGAGTCCTAATTAAAAGTGAAGCTACAAATTGAGCACACTAGTCCAAAAATCCAAAAGAATTTCAAAATCTGAAAACTTGTTTTGGGGGAAGGCAGGGTTTCAATATAGCCTGGACTGGTCTCTATGCTTCAGCACCTGACTACAGGGATTAGTGTTCTGAGATCACATAATCATATGTGTGGGTCCCCAAGGCTGGTTTCGACCTCTGAAAGCTTTTGATTGTTGACATAATGTTCTAAGTAAAAAATTCTATACCATAAAACTTTATTTTATAAAGAAATTATTGGAAATATTTTATAAAATTTCCTTTATAAAATTGCCTACACTATGTGCAGAAAATGAATAAGACACATAAACATGTAATCATAGACTTCAGGAAACAGAAGTGGAAGGGTCACAGGTTCAAAGTTAACTTAAGCTATATAAGTCCAGGTTACTCAGAAAGACCTTTTTTTTAAAAAAAAAATAAAGAAAAGACAAGCAAATCACCTAACCTAAACAATAATCAAGAAATAAACATAAATGATCTTGCTTTAGACTCTGGTAAAACTATCCTATTATGTTTATGGAATATCTTCAAATTAAAATCCAACTCCAATATCTAAAACACTTCTGATCGCAAACATTGAGGGGGCGGGCATTCCTGCTAATCACTACTTTCATGCAGGGTTACCTTGAAGCTCAATGGGATCATTTGTTTAAGATCTAGAATATATTATTCTCAAATTGATAATGTTCTAAGCATCTCAGCAAATGAAAGTGACCACAACTGCCAGAAAAGAATTTCAGTGAATTGAAGAAGAGAGATTTTGGCTGGAGCAATGAGAGAGCCATCAGAAAGCATGGACCTTGATGCTACCCCCCACCCCCATTCAGTGCCTGGTAGTTGGGAGGGCCATCCTGTGGCACATCAAGGCCTCCTTAGACATTCACTGTGGCCATCTTCCCAGGAAGTAGACCCTTCTAGACCTAGGCTAACCCTACTCACCTTCCCAGAGCTGGGCCAGCCCTCCTGTTCCCTGCCTCCCTATCTGTTGGCCAAGAACTAGCCAGGAAACCTCTGGTTTACTGCACCCAAATAATTCACAATGCTCCAATTTTTTTCTGCCTATGAAGAAAACCATCTTTTAATCCTTTAGGCTTTGAATTGTTAGTCCCTCATTATTCTCTCTTTGGAGTAGAGAATGAATAGGACCGCACAGTCAAGGAAATAAAGTAAGAAAATTGCAAAGTTTCTGGCTATTCAGGAACTTCAGTCTAGCAGCATGAGTCTATAAATAATTCAATACCCATGGAATCTTCTGTAGCCAGGTGTGGCTTCGGCAGGAGCAGGCGAACACCTATTGGCATATATGTCTCATGAAAAACTGGGGGAAGGAAATGCACAATAAAGATGCTGTAGAGTGGAAGAGGTGTGAGCGAGGCCTTCTGGATGGGTGTAAAATTGTTTGCGAGGGACAAGAAGATAAACCATGAGGGTGATGTGGGGGTGGAAGTTTGGTTTTCAGGTAAAGTTGCATAATCTTCAGAGGGTGAGAGAGACTGTGTGTTAATGTGATGAAGCTATGGGGAACACATGGTGTAAACTATAAATGCTGGCCCAGGAATCAGAGTGTAGGCCTGAGAGACATAGGGAGCAACAAGCATGATAGAACTCTAGCCATGGAAGAGTGGATTCCATTTTGAGAGGAGACTGTGATGGGGGACAGTCTGGAATCATGTGACAGAGGCATGAAGGGTATTGGGTTGGGGCCTGAGGCATTGGGTTAATCCCTGTTCTGAGAGATCTTTATTACTTGGCTGCTTATTGCTCTACTTTCTCTGATCAGGTGTCAGTGAAATGCTGGAGACCAAAGCAAGTGTAATGGTTCATTCATAATTCTAATACTTGGAAGGCTGAGGCTGGAGGACTATGAATTTAGAGCAAGGCTAGAAAGTAGTTCAGTGGTAGAGTGCGTGGCTGGTGTGTGCAATAGGCAGTAACTAGGATTTACTTAAATCTGGAAACTAAACTTGGCGATCACAAGTGGCTGTATTCTGTTTCTTACAGATCTGTACCTCTGTCTTCTTGGCTACTGCATGTTAATAATGTCTTGTCTGCAATCCTTCCTCTCAACCATTCAGGCTGCACTGCAGTCCTCTAAAATGTGCACAGAAGACAGCATCTCTAGGAAGCAGTTAGGCACTTGTCACCAGCAGGTTTGGAGAACTCAGCAAATATTGCAGGCTTTCAGGGCACAGAGTTGAGCAAAATACAAAATGAAGGACACTAGACAATGCCTCTCCATGTGTGTAGCTCTTCAGCATAAGGCATATTACATATGAGATTGGGAACGGACAACATGGAAGAGAAGTTGGCTTCCCAAAGCTTCCTTTACTCTTGAGTAAAATTGCAATGCTACTGGTCAAAATGTAATCCCATGGGAAAAACTTCACAAGGCATATCGTTCAAAAAGCACCAAAGTGGCATCAGACCCAAGAGCTGCAAACAATAACATTCCTTCAGGGATACAGGTGCAGGGGGTACAAGCCTGTGCTCCAGGTGCCCACAGTTCGGCTCTGGTGTGTCCAGGCATGCTATTTTCTAGAGGCTGGCCTAAATTCAATTACATGTATTTTCTTGTCTGATATCTATTCTCAACCCACAGCCAGAGCCAGCCATAGTGCTTAGCCTAGTACAGAGCAGTGGGATGGATATGGGTAAGGGAGATGTGGGAAGTCTCATGATAGAGGATGTGAGGGAAGGCTCAGCTCAGAGTGTTTGCCTGCTATCATACAGGAATGTCTATCATGGTGGCCAACAAAAGGAACTTCTGTCTTTGTTTCTTTACATGGGGACCCAGGGTTTACTTGGTAGATAGAACTTCTCAGGGAAGGGGTTCTATCTTTGACAGAGGAGGACCATTTGAGGGGTTTAGAAGATGATAAAGAGCATCAGGGGTGTCTGTGGATGAACCCAGTATGCTTGAGTTCTCACCAAGTAAGGATAGCTCTGGTTGGAAGTGAGTGTCATAGACTTTCTCCCTTTTCCTGCCCTCACAGGCATGTGACAGTGTGAAAAAATTTGGGCCAAAACATTTCCGTGTGAGCCCTGGATCCCCAGTTGTGTTGTCTGGAGAGATCTAAGCACCACTTGAGAGAGTTCATATTTTTTCTTTGCAAACCACAGTTGTGCAAACCTTGATAAATGGATCAAGTAAGGGGTATATGACATTTATGCTGATAAGCAGAGTAGATGAGGGTTAAATTCAAGAATGAAAGTCTGGAGCCAGGTTTGTGCAGTCCAGGAGCAGCCCTGTGCTTACTCTTGTAGTGACATCAGCTCTGTCAGCTCTCCACCATCACCTACAAGTTCAATGGTGGCATGAGAGGATGCCACAGGGATTTTACCTGAGGCCCAATCCCATGGCTCAGAAGCCAGCAATTCTTCACTTAAGAGCCAGTGACATCTGAAACAACCTTTAGACACTCAGGACCCCCAAGGATGTTGGTAATTTTAGAATTTCTATTTTGATAGTTTTGTAGATTATTACAGTATTCTATGATTATGTTATCCATCCATTATCCTCTGTTTTCTCACTTCCTTTCCCTCTGAACCCTTTCTTTTCAACTAGTCTTCCAGTGGGGACACCATTGAAGAACATGAGACCCTGTCCCACAGCAATCGTTAATAGCCAGTAGCTCCCCAGCATGGGGTGAGTCTCAGCATCTTCCTTTGTCCATGGTGAAAGCTACAGTCTTGTGACTTGGTGTCCACTGTTACTGTGTGTTTGCGATGACTGTGCCAGACCATGCCTCCAGACCATCCCTCCACATCCTCACACTCTTAGCCTCTTTCTGGCCCCTATTCCAGATGTTCTCTGGGGGCTGCGATCACATAGTTTGGATGTATATGGTGCGTCACTGTTAGCTACAGTCACCACGCTGTGACTAGATACTGTAAAACTTTTCCTGAAGAGTTGAGCACATTATCATGTGATGAACAGCCTCTTATTCTGCCCTGTCTGCTTCCAGCCCCTGGTAACCGCTACTCTGTACTGTGTTAGGATTTTGTGTGTATTTTGGCATGGTTCACATAGACCCAGTTATCTGGTGGCAGGTTTCTATGGATGCAGGTGGAATGCAGGGATGCGGCAGAAAGAAGCAGCGTATAGCGGGAGACTCTTAACTCTGTTTCTATGTAAGAAAGAGCTTTATTTTCAGATGAATATGGTTATGATTAACAGAGAGTTTGTAACTATAATAACAGAGAAAGCAAGAAGACAGAGAAAGAGAAGAGAAGAAGAAGAAAGAAAGAAAGGAGCGTTCAAGAGAGGACAAAGGAAGAGAGATAGGGATGCCCAGGGGAACCTTGCTTAAAGTGGGGCCTGACGTCAGAGAGACTAACACTCTGTGCTTCTGTGAGTTAGATTGCTTTTGGTTCCGTTGGTGAGTAAATTCATGCACATCACCTTCTAAAGATTGTTCCCTTATGTCACTTGCTGAACTTCTAAGTCAGTGTACTGAGGAAATTATGAATAGCTTTGAAGAAAGCCCTGAGTGGGACATTATTCTGCTTGCAAGTATTTGCTATGAGGGCTCTGCTCCCCGGACTAACTGGATCCATCCCCTGGATTCAGTTTTTATCATCTGCAAGGGATCTAGAGGCTTAGCAATGATACCAGACGTATGATATTATTTGAAAATAAATGTTTAAAGTTAGACTTATCATCTATCTTTGAATTTTTAAGATATCTTAGTTTTTGAAATACAAAGGCAAGTGGCATTAAGAAAAAGTAAATCTACTGAGCTTGACCTTAAAATCAAAACAAAAAAACCCAAAACAACAACAACAAAAAATCTTCCTTTGGCATTTTGAACTGACCTCAGCATGGTCATGGAATGGAGTCAGGCGGTCGGTCCTCTGTAATTCTTGCCACTCTAGATGCAGCCTTCCTTAGTGCTCAAAAAGCAAATGTCTCCACCACCTTTCCCAGAGCTTGTCCTTCCAAGTCTGCTGTCTCAAGCTTGCAGTTTTACTCTTCACAAAACTCACTGGTAAAATATGGCCAAGACATCAAATGGTGACTATGACTCTGCAGCCGTGGAGGTTAGAAGGCAGATTGTTTCTCTGCTCGGTCAATCTGAGGCTGAAGAGGAAGCTACCCCCGGGGCCACTGGAGTGTCTCCCCAAGACAGAGAGCTGACCTGCTTAGTCAGAGGTGGCCAGACTTCAGAATGAGAAAGGAAGGTATGTTGAGAGTGGCAAATTTCAGCACAAAGCTGCAGGTTCTTCCCAACCTGCACAAACATTCTTCTCCTGGACGCAGACACATTCCTCTGGCCTGACGAGGTCAATAAAGACAAGGCAAATATCCCTGCGGTGGTGATAAACATGTCCCCAAAGGGATGAGTGTCAGGAAAGCTGCTCTTCTAATCTCTAATCTTTTCCTCTTTTTTTTAGTTTCCTAAGTATCATCTTTATATATCGTGGAAGTTAGAATGATGAATGTCCCTCTTAGGTTCAAGCACTTCACTTGGTCGCCTGTTGGTGGCACTGTTTGGGAGGTTTAGGTAGTGGAATCTTGGGTGGCCTCTTAAAGTTCATAGCATCATCTAACATCTGGACATTCTGTATTCTCCCTTTATGGTTGGAGATGGGACCTCCCAGTTTCCTGAGCCTGTTGTCATGTCTGCCGCCTGCTGTCTTGTGCCATGATGGACTGTTATTCCCCTGGAATTGTCAAATCAACTCTTTCTTTCATAAGTTGCTTTCGGCCATAGTATTTTAACCACAGCAACAAAAGTCCATGGGTTTAACTCAACATCTTAATTAGGTTTTCGATGGTGTGATAAACCTCCTGGACCATAAGCAACCTGGGGAGGAAGGGGCTCATGTCATCTTCTATCTACAGTCAAAAGAAGTCAGGACAAGGAGCTGATGCAGAGGCCACAGAGGAAAGCTGCTTATTAACTTGTTCCTTCTGCATTACTCAGTTTTCTTTCCATATTACTTAGGATCCACCTTCCTAGGGATGGTGCCATCCACATTGGGCTGGGACCTCCCACTTTAATCATTAATCAAGACAGTATCTCCACAAGTTTGCCTATGAACCAATCTGATGGAGGCATTTTCTTAAGATTTTTTTTCCAAGATAGGTATAGGTCCGCGTCAAGTTGATAAAAACCAACCAGAACTGATCTCTTGTCTACTTGACACATCAACACATCACTTATGAAACCACAACTTTTCCTTTATTGTTTATCCCCCAGATCAATAACACTATTCATCATCAAAGGAAGTCAGGGCAGGCACTCAATCAGGGCATAAATGAAAAGCTGTGGAGGAGTGCTGATTCCTGGCTTGTTCCTCCTTCATTGCTCAGTTGCTTTCTTATATCATCTAGGACCATCAGCCCAGGGGTGGCACTACTTACAATGGGCGTGGCCTTCTCACAGCAATCACTACTCAAGATGATAGCCCACACACTCACCCATAGGTCAATTTTATAGAGACATTTTCTCAGTGAAGAGTTCTTCTTCTTGGATATGTCAGATACGCTTGTTAATAAAACCAGGCAGCATATTCAGTCTTGGCATTAAAAACATTTTAAGAGTGAGTTCCTTGGTAGAGCTTTGGGTGTGCTGCTATGCTGTTCTATAAGTGGGTTGGTATTGTTAAATATGGCCTCTGTGAACTTTCTTATGTGTGGATCTTCCCGTCCTGGCCTCCTTCACCTTTGCCACTGTGCCTCAAATCGCTACACTGACAGTCTTGCCCATTCCTGCCCTGGTGACAGTGAATGTCCTGGTGTTGACTCCCACCTGCCTGCTCATAATCAAGGAACTTATCACCTCCCCTTAACCCCACCTGAAAAAAATTTCCAGAAAAATGTGAACAAGTATAGACATCTTACAAACATTTGCTCCTCAAACTTGAATTTTGATCTTTATACTCTTTGGGAATGAAATACTTCTTTCACAGACATTACAGTAATGCCTTTCTTTTGAAAATGCAATGATCATAAAAGGCTGCCTTTCTATTTGGGGTTCTTGCTGCATGAGCGAACATTTCTGAATAGCTACCATGTGCAATTGGGAGCTTTACAGTAAGCTTTTCTGACTGGAAAGAGGGGGTCTATAGTCACAATCAGTCATTTTGCATAGAATTGGCCTTTCTAGTATTTATTTGTTATTTGCATAAAGTATACCCTATGCTACTGTGACACAAAAGTGGATGGGAATAAACACAGTATTTAACATTTTATTTTAAAACTATTCATTTTTTAGAAATGTGTTCTTATCATTATTTGTGTGTGTGTGTGTCTGTAGAACCTAGACAAGGAGATCAGATAGGAGTTACAGGAGCTGGAGTTACAGGCAGTGGTAAGCCACCAATGTGAATGCTGGATTGTCTGGAAGAGCAGAAAGCTTTTTAACCCTCCAACCCATTTCTCCAGCCCCTAAAACTCTTGAAATTGCAGTGCTCAGCCCAATGGTATCAGGCCATGACCCTGCTGAGCAACCCTACTGCTCATCTCTCCATTTCTCCTAATCCCAGCTCCTGATAACCATTCTTGTCTCTATGAGTTTGACTATTGTAGGTCTCTCACTTAAGTAGAGTCATACACTATTCATCTTTTTGTGTCTTGCTTATTCACACATGGTGATGATGTTCATCCATGTGGTTTGTATTAGAATTTAATTCCTTTTGAAGGCTGACTAGTAGTCCATTGTGTGCACTGACTTTCTTCTGTGCATCTTATTTATTTTTCAATAGACATAAATTGTTTCTACTTTGGTTTTGTAAATGATGCTGTTGTGAACATGGGTATGCCTCAATTTCATCCCTTAATATTTCAGCAATTATGCAATTATCTCAAAACATGAAACCTAAAACAATGGTTTAATGATGTTAAGAAAACAAAATTTCAGTGTATTTTTTTGTAGTTCTGAGGACCAAAACTTATGGTCTCATTTATTCTACAGCACTGCCCTGCCTCTGCAATTAAATAAGAAATGTCCTTACTCCTGTATCAAACACTGTCTTCTTAGTGCCTCTTTCTGTGTCCAGAGTGAACTCCTAAGCTCACACAGAGCCTGGGACCTGGAGAGGCATGTGTCAAACAGACCAAGCATGCCCATCAGCAATGTAATTACTGTCAGCAATCAGAGCTGCAGAGGAGGGGGTGCATTATGAGAATCCTGAGGACCAGCATTGCTCTGGCAGTATGGGCATCCTCAAGTGGCCTTCTGGTAAGGTGACATTTATGCTGATGCTCAATAATGGGAAGAAACAAGGCCAACACAGAATGAGAGGAAAGAGCTGGGAGAGGATATAGCTCAAAAAAAGTATTGGAAAGCTCCCAGAGTACCCCCCTCCACCCCGACCCCAGGCCCACCGAGGATCAGTTCAGACTGCCACTGGTCACGGAGTGTGAGTTGGGTTCCAACTCTGCAACAGTTTAGAGCTTCAGTTTCTGGCTCAAGCATGAAATTGCCTGCTGCGGACATGCTCTGCGGCTCTGGCGTTGCAGCACCTCAGGGTGGATAAACGCCCGATATCCTTCTCCAGCTGTATCCAGGATGTCCTGCTGTGTCGGCATCTGGCGCCCAGGGCATCCATGGCCAGGGACACTGCTGGTGCCTCCCATATGGGTGGCTGTGATAAGCAAGGCCAAGCTCTCAGAGCTGTTTAAGAAGAAAATGCTGTTCCAGCCTGAAGTGTGACTTCTATAGGGCCCTTCTCGGAAAGGGGCGGGGGTGGAGTACATTGAAAATTCCCTTTTTGTACTTTTTTTTTTTGGCCTCGAGTGAAGTAAGTTTCAAGTCAGGAGACTTTCTAATGTGGAGTGAATTTCAGGATGGAATCCTGGATTCCTACGTGGACAAGAGGAACAGCAGAGATGGAGGCAAATGGGAGGCGCCAAATGACATTTGTGGTCTGAAAGTGTCCCTCAGGCACAGTTGGCAATGGTTTCAAACCCACTTTTTTCTGGGTCCTCATTCTTCAGGTTCTGTTTGTCCACCCTGAAGTCTGCACCCGAGTCATTACTTCAGATCCACTTACGGAGAAAGGAATACCTCATGTCTGTAGATGTGTTGGGGAGGCCTCTTGGGCTAAGTAGTGACTCGTGTTTCACAGATCCTGTCTTGGCTGGATGTCCCTGGCTACACTCTGTGATGTTGTTGTTGTTGCTAACATACTGTCATCTACATTAATTTTCATTAACTTAACTACTCAGGTTATGGAAACTTTTATAATTAGACTGATATGAAGGAGCCAAGTGGCACACGGTCTGTCTCTTCTCTTAGAATTCCAGCTCAGGGCCTGATGCTGTGTTCCTTGATTTGAGAGTGGCAAATCATTAGCAAATTTTAGCATATATTCTCTGTAGCTCTTCTCTGTGTTATTTTTTTTCTTTAGTCATAATCCACAATAAGAACTCTATGTTACTTAATTGGAGGTACAAAATTTCACAAGGCTGTTTATTCTTACTACACCTTTGTGCAGTCTGATATTTTCTAAGCTATATCGTTTTTAAGTGCTTATTTTAAATGCTGTCGAAAACTGCTGGGGAGCTGCCATGATGCAGGAATGTGTTGGCACCTGTGGCAAACCTATGTACAACTCCCATATGGCGCCTGCCCGTTCCTCCAGGACACCATGGTGAGGTTTCTCGGGGCTTGTACACCTCAGGTGTTTCCAGTGGGTCATCATAGAATCAGCTGACTGATCTCTGTTGTAAATGGTTATGGCCTGGATTTTCTGGGCCTGGACCTGAGGTTTTGGTCCCACTCTCAGCCCTGCTTAGCATCAAATAATCACACACAAGCTTATATTAATTTTGTGCACACTGACTGACCTAGGGACCACACATATAATTTGTTAACTCTTTTATCTCAACTCAACCCATCTTGTTTAGCAGTGCGGCTTGGTACCTTTTCTCAGAGCAGTGTTTCTTCTGCATCTCTTGGCAGCTCTGGTGACTCTGGCATCTGTGTCTGGTGTCTGTCTCTGCTCTGAGATGTTCCTGAGTTTTCTTAGCCTGCTAGCCCCTTCCTGTTTGCCTTTGGCCAATCAGCTTTTATTAAACTCATAGGCAGGACAAATGTTTACATTATCAGCATAATCCCATTACAGATCTCTGTAGTTTTGAACTCTCTGGATTTTCAGATTGTCTGGGGTCATAAGGAAAAGAAAGCTACGTATAGATGTATGCTGTGTTTGCAATGAAAAGATAATTTTTACTTCTGGTCCAGACTGACACTAGTGTAGATCCCTGTCTATGTGTTAGATTGCTCTTTTGTTCCTTCATCCAAAAACTACTTTCTGGGGATGATGTGCATGTTGGTCTCTTCTCCATTCACAAAGTGAGGTACTCTTTCTCGGTTGTGGTGATGAAATGTAGCAGTCAGTAAAGCATTGCAATACATGATAATCTCTCACTGGCAGCCATTGTTACTGTTATATTTGCATTAAACCTGTTCACTGGTGAGAGTTTACATTTTCACATGCTGGCTTTTCAGCCTGTAATGTCATGGAAAGGCAAGGAAGAGTCATTTCCTTCATAAGGCTTTTCTAAGAAACTAACACAAAACATGTACCATCCATACATTTCTCAAGTTCTGGAGCTTGTGAAGTCTATAATCAAGGCAGTTTGTGTGTCTGCTGAGAGCTTGCTCTCTGCTTTACAGTCGGCATCTTTTCATTGGGTCCTCATCTGGTGAAGGAGCTAACTAGTCCCGATTATCTCTTTAATAAGCATGACTGTCTCATTCAGAGAGTGCTCTCTCTTCTTGTGACTTAATCACTTCTCCAAAGACTTGCCTAGCATCATTCTGTGGGCTGAGATCTCAGCACGTAAGTTTAGAAAGGACATATACTTCAGACCAGAGCAAAGCAGATGAAAACATTCACAGGGAATCAGGGACTCTTACCTTTTCCAGGTCTTGTTTTCTGTTCTTATACATAAAGCAGCCACGTAAAACTAAATCCGAAGGGAATTAGGAATGAAGATGAAGACAGAGGCAGAGGCCCCAGTAATGACATGCTCTACTAACCAAGTCTCAGCTATGAACCTATTCTCAGACACAGAGCCCTCAGGTTGAAGGCTATGTTCCAGGAAGGAAGATCTCTGAGTATGTCCCATGGTGGTTCTTCAGTTCTTTTAAATAGAGACTATGGATGTTTTTACTTAAAAAGCAACTCCTTGGGAGTAGCTGATGCCTAGTCAAAAGGTGTTGATTGGAAGTCCTAGCTAATGCTGATTCAACAAAAATGTCACTATCATGTTACAGATAGAGAAAGGCTTTGGGGGCAGCATAACATAGGGGCACGGCTTTGACTCTGGTCCATCTCCTAGTATCTCTTATAGGTGCAAAGATCAACAGGTAGCCATTTTTGTTCAAATGTAAAAGTTCATAATCAGTAAGAACATACAAGACTGCTACAATCTTTATTTTGTTTTTTTGGAACCTGTTTAGCAGAATTACTATAGTAGAAAAATCTCAATGAATGTGTTTTCCATGTTGAGTAGTAAATGAAAAACAGCATAGTACCTGAAAGGCATCACGGAGGTAACTGATATACAATATGACTTTCAAGGAGAAAAGGAAACAGCTTTCATTACAACTATCCTTTGTGATCTAAAGCAGTGGTTCCTGTTACAGCTGTTTGTCACATCTGCTACCACTACTAGGACAGTTTATCATAGCTGCAGGTATTAAGGACACAATTGGATTTAATGACTGCGTTATTTTTCATCAATAGAAAGCAAAAGTCCTTACATTAATCCTAAATAGATAGTCATATACACAATCACAAGTGACTAATTGAGACACATCAAGTCTTTTGTGCTCTGCTCTAATAGCCTGGAAGGACCTGAGTTGACTAGAACATCTGCAGAACAGTGATACATCAGGTAAGTGTTTCCTGATGTTTCAATGAGTGAGGAATAAACTCACCATAGACTTAATATTCTGCTGTGTTGTCTAATATTATTGATATCCAATAGTGTGGCACATGCAAGTGTATAACCTCAAAAAGTGTTAAAACTTTTTTATTTGAAGGCAGTATATTCTGTACTTAGCATGTTTCTCTGAGACTTATCAAGAAGCATGGAAAATCTAACATGGTCCTACAGCATAAAAGTCCTTGTAATATAAACATCTTCGCTATGATCCAGTAGAGGCCTTAGGCCTGGATGTATTTTGAGAGAAAGAGATGCTAGGTGGTGGCTGAAGAAAGTCTCAAGGTAGGGGCTGGATGGGTTCTGTGCTAGACATCTGCAGCTTCTCTTGACATGCTTACAGGGCACTGGAAAAAAAAAACAAATTTCAACTTGGAATATCAATTTACCACATGCCAAACTGTCCCATGAGTTGGACACTTTCAGTCCCACTAAGATCTAAGATGAGGCCTCAGGGAAAACCTCTGTAAGACAGAAGCAATGACTCATGGATAGGGCTGGGGCCATATCAGAAGCCCCAAAAAAGCTTTCTGAACTGACAGCTTGGATGTCCAGCGACACAGCTACTCTGCTTTGGTGCCATTCTCACAGCTCACAGATACTGCCTTAGGGAGATTTCTTATTATCATCTGATGGAAGCCAGGACATGTCTCACACATGGGTTATCTAGTTATATTAAAGCAAGGCTGAAGACAGACCACTGTATACATCTCTGTGTCCCAGAAAGACACATACAGGATTTCTTAATGTACAGACCTTTGCAGTACCATTACATCTGATCATCCACTGAGACTACTTGAGCATTCATTAGACAACCCTGTATAGAAAGACAATCAGGTATAGAAAGAGATGTGGGCAAAGTGCCCAAGAGACGTGACAAATGAGCTGGTGGTCTATGATAGTCACAAAAGGAGAGGAGACAAGAAATCCTTTGGAAGAAGTCTGTGGATAGGCCAATGGAAGAGATTCTAAAGTGTAATGATCTTTGGGTTATGCATCAACTCATACCATGAGCCACTGTGACAGAAGTACAACTAACTGGATGAGATGAAGTTGGCTGGTAGATGTAAGCCTGGGTCCTGAGTCCCTAGTGCACTTACAATGGACTCTTGAGTGGAACATCCCTCAAGGCAGATATGGAGGATCAGTGTCAATGTCCTTTTTCCAAAATTAATTAGACACTGCTGCTTCTGAATGTTGGATCTTCTACTCAGCAGCTCCTTCAGCAGATTAGTAAAGTGCTTGTAGCAAGGTTCTGATATGAAATTGCTCTGTCCTGAGGAGAGATTCCTTCTTGTTGATATTCATGTATTCTGTATTGATTTTTCTTTTCAGTCTATAAGATGTTGACCATCTCACTATCCAAGGACTCATCATCTCTGACTTACACACTGTGAGATAGAGACTCATTTAGTGGCATGTGACATACAGCAGTTTGTACATGGCTTGCTTTTGCTGATTGTTACCTCATACCACACCACCCTGAAGTGGAAAGGCCTCCTGATACAGCAGCTGACTCTCCAGCTTGACCAGTAAACTACATTCACGAGGAGCTACTTTTTAAGTGAGTGCTGCTAATATGTGCTATTGTATGTCTAAGAGGTAGAAAATCTGGCTTTGGGGAGTATTCATATTTTGTTATTTCCATATTCATAACTATCTGAAGAAATGTATTTTCTATTTGTAAAATTTTATGTGTTCTGTTTCTTACATCCTTTCACCAAAGGATACAGTTAAGGACTTGTTGCCTGGCATTTTGAAGACACTTGGCCATGGCTCTCAGGCTCCATTTAAATTGTAGTTGGGACAGTTCACACATACAGCCTGGCCAGAGAATGACAAGGAAGCAATCAAATTTTGCAGGAAAGTCACCCAGAGCCACCACAAAGCTACCTAAGCATGTTGGTAATGGAGAAGCATGGTTGCAATGCCTAGGCAATGTCCCCCCAGAAGTCTGCTTTTTAAAAATTTAGCTCCCAAATTCATACTATGCATTAGTGGTATTCAGAAGTGGAGTCTTTAAAAGGTTATTGTGATTGGATGATGTAGTGGGATTATGCTGATAATGTAAATATTTGTCCCACCTATGGGTTTATAAAAAGCTGATTGGCTAAAGGTGAACAGGAAGTGTGGGCGGGGCTACCAGGCTAAGCAAACTTGGGAACATCTTAGAACAGACACAGATGCCAGAGTCTCTGGAGCTGCCAGGAGATGCAGAGGAAATGCTGCTCTGAGAAAAGGTACTGAGCCACATGGCTGAACAAGATGGGTTGAGTTCAGTTGGAGTCAGCTAGACTGTAGGCCAATCAGCATAAAAATAGTATAAGCCTGTGTGTGATTATTTGAGGCTAAGCAAGAGTGAGACTAAACCTTTGGTCCAGGCCCGGAAAGTCCAGGCCAGAACCTTTTACAACATGGTGAGGTGACAAGGGTACAACCCCACAATGGCATGTAGTGGCCTTATAGAAAGAAGAGAGTTCATAGCAGCAAGCACTTCTGTTTCACTGACTGCTGTGTTAGAAGGCAACAAGGAATCCCACTAGATGCCAGGCCATACTCTTGCTCTTTCTACCCTCCAAAACCCAAACTAAAGAAATCTGTAATTTTTTTTTATAAGTCTTAGGTATTTTGTCATCACAACAGAAAATTTACTAAAGTAGCAGCAGGTAAACAATGATTATATCAGCGATTACCTTGGAACCAGCTGGAGCTCTGGGAGATAAAAAGTTTATCACATTAACAATTCTCTTGTAAGTTCCCATAGGAATTATGACACAGGATCATTAGAAAGCATGCTTGGATCAGCAAACATGATGTGAATTCAAATGAAGACGAACCTATGTAGTAGGCACAACAACCAGCCACTGACCTGGCTGAATGTTACCAACAATCATTAGTTCTCTCCTACTCATGTAAATGTCCTTAGCTGATGGGGACATCTTGGTTCATAAAACTTATTCTTCCCCTACAAGTTAGGAGGACCATATGCAATGGTGGACTGACTCAGGAATATAAAAGGCAGGATGTCTTGCATCAAGTAGTGCTAATGGGTGGTAACTCTGGTCTGTGTGTTCCTGGGTCCTCTGTCATCAAATCATGGGCAATCTAAGGATGAATTTGCTCTGAGATGGCAACTTTATTGAGATCTCTGCCTCCTCAGCTGCCTTCACCCTTCTGTTCTTTAATTCTTTCTGCAAGGAACATTCACAGTGAGCCCTGGGTACCTGATTCTCCAACTGAGAATCCCTGCCCCCCTGCCCTTTGGCCCAGGAAGAACTATCATGTAATTCTTCCATAAACAAAAGTGTACACCTTGGTGAAAGGGCTTACACTCAGCAGGATTGCAATGTTGCAGTGTGTCCACTGGAGAAGGCTACTCAGATATAGGTTTAAGCCAATAGAAATTTTTATTAGCTGGCTGGCAACTACACCATGTCTGGGGGATACAAGCAAAACACCCCCAAATATCCTGGGTTGTAACGTCTTAGAAAGAACACTTAGCCAGATAAAGAACTACAGAATCTCCAAATCAAGGTTGGTACATTCAGAGACTTTCCCAGAACTATGGACATGGATGGATTAGGTGTTTGTTTTCATTTGGCAGATGGTTCTGTCTACATGCTGAGTTTTATGGCCTAAATGGCACTTCCATCATGGGGTAAGTTGTGTTAACTGTGTCTGGGGATCTGCTAAGGTCTAGGAGCCTGGTGCAGTAAAGACTGAAGGGCTACAGACAAGGCAAAATTTACTCAGAGCCACCTCTTATTTCTGTATTTTTTAAATTGACTCACAATACATGCACAGAAAAGGATGTGGACATACAGAGATTGTTGTATGTTCATGAAGACCATGTAGGCAAAAGGATGCACAGGGCTCAATTCTTTAATACCTCACTTCAAAAACAGTTATGACACAGCTCTGCCATTTTATAGGTTAGAGCTTTCCATGGACTTCCTGAGAGGAGAAAAGAATTCTGTGCAGTAGAGCATTCACATATGAGGAACCATGTCTGTTACATTTTCTCCTCACCACTGCTTTGGTGACCAGCTCAAACCATCCCAACCTACTGATGGGGAGACCTATGCGCTCAGTACATTTGTTCCAGTAAAAAATTCTGAAAGGCTTGATCTGATTGGGGCTAAAGTTATTATATCATTAAGCGACAATAAAGTCACATTAATTATAATTTAATGTTCAATTTGGAACAGAATGTTACTAATAAGCTTACTACTGGGATTTTCTTTGTCATTTTTAACAGATTGCAGAACAAATTTGCACATTGGTAGAAGCTGTGGGTATCTGATTCTACCAAGAATAGTGTGAAACCAGGTAGCCACTGATGCTAACCAGGCAAATGTGGAAGTAATTAGAAGTCCTTAGATACTGATGTGCATTCTCATAATGACTGCTATTACTGGCTTTTGGGCCACATTTTATAATGAGCCCTTTCTGAAGACTTAGTGCCATACCAAAGTACAGGTGATGTCGGCTTTCTATTAACACATGTGGAGTTCTATGCCACAACAATGGCAATCTGTATTATCCCGTGAAGAAAAGTAAGAGAAATTCACAGATAGATCATTGTGTGGGCACTAATGGATATGGAGGTTCTGCTGAAATAGGCTGTTATTATCTTTAATACGGTAATGAAGAGTGTACACGGGAGTTACTTCTCAGGAGGAATCTCTGGCTGAGGCAGAACTCATCTGTTTGGGCTCCTATTTGAGACCCAACATCACCAATAAGGTTAATGGTCAGGAATTTCTTTTTGTGAGTTTTTCTGTTTCTGCTGTAATGTCACTTTCCACAGCATACAGTTTTGTGGGTTTTTTTTTCCTGAGACAGATTTTCTTTTTCTTGTCAGTTGTGGGACTAGCTCTCTAGACCAAGCTGGCCTTGAACTCATGGAGATCTGCCTTTCTCTGTATCCCAAGTGCTGGGATTATAGGTGTTTGCCAGTACTGCCCAGCTCAGTCTTTCATATTTTTGTCACATCCCTTTTGCACCCAGATTCTTGGTATGAAAATGCATATTATATCCACTTCTCTGAGCAGATTGTTGTCTCCTCATTTACCTGGACTGGCAAGGAGGAGCTGTGATATCACCTTTTCTGTCTTCTTGCTTACTGTGGCAGTGTCTATGATTCTGATGCTACCTCCAGTAACATTCAGGAAATGGACATTAAGCAGCACGATTATACCTGGACACAGTAGGATTGCAGCTGAGGCCACATGGTTCAGCAAAACAAAAACCAAAAAACAAAACTTGTTCTTTTTGTCCCAGATTAGGAATTGTCCAGGAATTCATGTATAATAACAAGGCAGTGGCTAAGCACAGGAGCCTCCTAGGACAGGTCTAGGGTTCTCAGAGTGCTTCATTCTCCATCATTACAGGTCTACAGAGGATCTTCTTCCAGAGTCTCCCAGGAGGCCAGCAGTTGTTCATTGGTTTCTTTGATTTTTGTCTCATGGTTGGCTTTCTCTCATACTTTGCCTGTGACCTTCAGTCTAGCCATGACAGAAAGAGGCCCAAGGAAGAGAGGCCATTGCATCCCTGGGAAGCTATTTCTGTCAACTGAAAAGGCCATTTAAGCAAAACATTTAATTACCTTTCTCTTCCACGCAGCCCCTGGGAAAGTGTGAGCCTAACTGATAATGAGCTTAGAGAGAGTGAGCAGCTTGGGAAGGCTGATATTTCATCCATCTGAGGAGTGACCTTACCTGATCCCATCATGGAATGGAGGCAAAAGGGCGAGGGACTGAGGTAGACAGGTTTTCTTCCACATGGCCTCGTTATTGTCCCCATCACAGTGAGAGTTCCCAGGGCATTAGAGACCTTCTAATTCAAGGTGAAGTCCAGACTCTGCTGTGACTAGTGACAATGAGATAGAAGCTACTTGGGACAACATGGTGGGTATGAAACTCTGTCCTAAGTATCTGCCCTGCCTGGCCATTGTCAGCTACAAGGCAGCCATTGACTCTGTCCTCTGGGCCTCTGGCTCAAACAGATGAAATGAGGAGATTGAATTCTGGGGTTACTAATATAAATTCCATTATGCTAGTAAGAACGTTCTGGGTAGAGAAGTCAGGAACACAGGGCTTGTCAAAGTTGGTGCCATGACTGCAGCTCCAGGAGGTTGTAGAGTTCTACATTCTGACCTCTGAGCTCCTGGCTCTAGAAGAGTCTGGCCAGGGACGCTGCCTTTTGGAGGTCGTTCAAAAAGTAACTGAATCCTGCCTGTAGAAGAAGAGCCTGTCAATGAGTGTTGTCCTGCAAGATGAGAGAGATGCTGTCCTATGAACAATCTGGGTATCCTTAACTGGCCCGCAGGTAGAAGAAATAATAGCTTCCCAATTCTGTGACTAGGCTCATGGCATTGGAATTTGGTTTTCTCCATTTTTATGGCTCACCATCTTCTATTTCTCTGTAACAAGTGGTTTCTGGCCCCATCAGGCCAGAGGTGTTTCTGGCCCCACCACCCACCCATGGCTGCTCATGCCTCCCTCAAATGACTCAGATGCTTATATTAATTTCATGTTTGATCTATGTGGCAAAAATATACATTCTAATATAATATTTTCTCTTTGCATTATGACTCCTGTAGGAGAATGCTTAGAGGGTAAAATAACCAAAATGCAATTGAGGTGAGGTTTGGATTTACATGATTCACGTGTGCTTCTTGTAATTTATTTTCCACCAAGGCTAATTCTCTCTCAGCTTCAACAGAAAATTCTCTTGAACTATTTAAGTCCTTATCACCATCTAAGGTTTTGAATAAATTAACTAGTTTTTAGTTTTTTATACCAATAATGGATTGTATATGAGCAATATCTCTTAGCAGTTTTTGAAAATTGTTAAGAGTCCTCAATCTATCTCTTTTAAGTTGCACCTTTTGGGGTTTAATTTTCTGTAGGCCTATGTTATATCCTAAATAATTGATGAAATCTCCTCTTTGTATTTTTTTCAGGGACAATTTGAAGTCCTCAATAAGGCAATATTTTCTTCATTTCTTCAAGCATTCTTTCTAAGGTATCTGCATTCAGGTCTGCTAACAAGGTGTTATCCATATAATGGTAAATGATAGATGTGGGAATTGTTTGTGTATCACTTCTAGTGACTGCTGTACAAAATATTATCATAAGATGGGACTATTCAACATTCCTTGTGGAAGGACTCTCCATTGGTACCCCCTTACCAGACACGAATTATTAAGTGTGGACATTGTGAAGGTGAATTTTTCTTTGTCCTGTTCTTGTAGAGGTATCGTGAAAGAAAAAAAAAAAAAGGAGTCTTTCAAATCAATAATTATAATAGGCCATCCCTTAGGTAACAGGGAATATAGGAGAATACCAGATTGTAAAAAGCCCATGGGTTGAATCACCTTATTAATTGCTGTTAGATCTGTCACCATTCTCCACTTTCCAGATTTCTTCTTGACAACAAATACAGGAAAATTCCATGGACTGGTAGATTCTTCAATATGCTGAGCTTGTAACTGCTCCTGTACCAGCTGTTCTAGAACCTGTAGTTTCTCCTTTGTCAAAGGCCATTGCTGATCACAAATAGGCTTTTCTGTCAACCATTTCAAAGGTAATTTTGTGAGTGTCTTTAGGGGTTCAGCAGTTAGTGAGCTGTGCTTTTGTGCAACCTGAATGACTGGTGATTGTTCTGCATAGCATCTTAAAATATTGTTCTTAGAAACATAATTGAGTCTCTGGTTGATATCTAAGCCTGGAGGGATTTTAATCTATGTATTCCATTGTTGTAGAAGGTCACGACCCCATAAATTCATGGCTATGTTAGCCATATATGGCTTCAGTCTCCTCTCTGTCCTTCTGGTCTTATGCATTCAAGACATCTTACACTCTGTTTCACCTGAGATATTGTTCCAATACCTAGAAATTGAACATTTACTACCTTTAGAGGCAATCTTGGATGCCATGATTGTGGGGTTATGATTGAAACATTGGCTCTTGTGACAAAGCCTTAGATATAAATATTATTTATCTTTATTTTCAATTTTGGTCTTTGTTCATTTATGGAAGTTTGCCAAAATATATATTTTGTTGATTTACTTGGAACTGTCAATTTCTCCCTTAAAAGTGTTTTATTATCCAATGCTGCATGGTCCTCTATTTTAGGCATTGGATTTCCTACTCATTTTGAGGAAGTTGTTCCTCCACTGTGACTGAATATGACTGAATCTTCCTTGGCTTTGAGATTTGATTTCTGGAGACTTCCCATGGGAAGCTCTGAGAGGCATTTCCTGATGGTAAAAGGTTGCCTTGTTTGTTGCTTGTGGATCTACATTCATTTGTCCATTGTTGGCATTTGCTGCATCTCCTGCGTAACCCAGAAGTTAATAACCTTCTGTTTGAATCAATCCTAAGATGGATGTTATTCCCAGAAATACCTTGCATACAATTTCTTTACATATGGCTTGGTTTACCACAATTAAAACAAGTGATGCCTTGATTCTTTACCCTAATATTGGCAGTGACTTGACCTACCCAATTCTCTTCATTGCAATGGAGAGATTCAACATTGATTGCATATTTAATCTATTCTTTTATGGGTGCAGATCTGATCTTTTGTGGCATAAGCATTCTCTTACATTCCAGATTAGCATGGACAAAGGCCAACGAAAATATTAATTGCTTCATAACTTGTGGATCTGATACTGCTGTGTACAGCTTCGGTTAGCCTCTGCAGAAAACCAGTATAAGTTTCCTTTAAGCTTTGCCTAAACTTGCTGTATGACTCAACTTTCTGTCCTGTGTCCAAAATCTTTTCCTAAGACTTCAATGCAGCAGTATGACACAGCAACAATGTATGTTCATCCTAAGTAGTCTGAACCTTCATGTCACCAAATGAGCCTTCACCAAGGATTTGCAAAATCCTCTAAACTTTCCTTGAATTTCTATGGCTCTAGCCTCTTCCCTAAGCCAATTCCTCCATTGCATATGTTGGCTATAGTCCAACACAGCAGCTGTTAGCTGCAACCAATCATTAGGAGTTATTCTATTTTTTGTTGACCATGCATTTAGAATCTGTTTGACATAAGTGGAGTGAATTCCATAGAGTAATATGGCTTCCTTGATATCCTTTATATCTCTCATAGGGATTGGCTCATAATTATATTTCACAAATTCTGGGAGCTCCCCATAAACGTTCCTTGTAGGAACCATAACTGGAAACAATACTGGTGGAGAAGGGAGTATTACTTTTACAATCACCATCTTAGCAGAACATCTTCATTACCTTAATATCTCATAGCAGGAGGTACTGAATTGCTCTGGGTAGATAGTGTCTTAAAATCCTTCTCCAGTATTACAGCACAGTCCTCCTATTCCTGAAGCTTGATGCTTCTGTGAAGCATTGTTTTTTTCTAGGGTCTGATTGTTTTGGATAGACAGTCTTTCTAATAATCTCTTAGAATCAACAATTTTTGTATTCTTATTATTAATGTAATTAATAAGTTTATTATTCTTATAATTAATGTAAAGTCTGTACTTCTCTTGTACATTCTTAAAATTCACATCTGAGAAAGAAGTTCCATCTGGAAGTTTGTCGTAACCAATTTCCAGAAAAGTAACTTTGTCTGCTAATTTATTGATTGTAGTTTGCATATTACACACCTTAGATAGCAATTGCACATTCCTAGATTTCAAAACTTTCATTATGCTAATTGTCGTCTCATATTTAGAATGGGTTTCAGGTCTTTTAAAAAATGTAAAATATAGAATTAAGCTAAGAAATATAGTCATGTAAGAAATTCTCAATCAGAGTTGTAAAGAAAGTCGTAAAGTCTTCAGAAGATGAATTGTCAGACATTGTGGGAAGAGAAATGCTGAGTGTTCAGTTACCTTAACCAGATATAATGGGGACATTTGGCCAGCAGGTGTCATAGTCACATACAATGCCTTGCTTACTGGGACACAGCGGAGTAGATGGGGCCTGGCAGGTTCCTGCTATATGGCCAGGTGAAAAACTAAACAAAACTGAATAAGTGCTACAAAAGCAATTTCTCACAAAGTTAGAGTGATGTAACAAAAACCTACATTAAAAGGCCACTAGTATCCGCCATTTAACAATAATCCTGGCACACTCGTAGCTTCAGGAGCGTGTAGCTTCAGGCGTGCAGCTCAGCTCCTCCGTGGGGGTGGTGTCCCTGCAGTTTGCCCCACTAAAAGACCAAAATCTATAGCTAGCACAGAGAAAAAGGCTCTCAGGTGAAGCCACTGAAAGTGGGAAGAAGGCTGCTCTACAGCAGGGTAATTGAAGGCAGTTTGGGCCTAAGTCCTGGACCAGTTTGCTCAACAGGGCAATGCTAACCCCTGCATAGCCCAGGGGCCAGAAACCTCTTGTTACAGATGGGGTGCTATCTGTAGAAGAGATTTCTGGCCTGCCTAGCCTAGTCTCTGGTTCAGAGCTGCCAGCTACCATTTATCTGGACCAGAAATCACTAAGTCCCAAAGAAATACACAGATACTTATATTAATTTCATCCTGTTTGGCTTATGTCTCAGGCATATTGCTAGCTAGCTCTTTCATCTTAATTCAACCCACTTCCATTAATCTGTCATGCCATGTGGCCTGTGGCTTAACTGTGTTCCTTTACATGTTTCTTCTTCAGCAGCTGAATCGTGTCTGTCTGACTCCACCCTCCTCCTACCTCTGCTCCAATTGCTCCGCCTACTTCTATGATTCCTGACAAGGGCCAAACCAGTCCCTTTATTTAAAGAATGATATTCACAACATACAGAAAGACATTTACACCCCAGTTCTCTATGCTCTGGTTTGCCTTGTGTAGACCTCTGTCCTGGGCTAGCCCAGCAGGTTGTGACCATATATCATGTAGCATCCATCTTCCACCTTTGGGCTCCATCCAGGCTGGAATGTGATCTCCTCTATGGCTTGCCCGACTGCTCTCTGGAGCCTGGCCTCAACTTTTCTGTCCACACTGTCACACATCCTGCAGGGACTCTCTGCTTCCAGGATCCTGCATTGGATGGGTATGTCAGAAGGTGAGCTGGGAGATGGGGGCACAGCTCTGTGAGTTAGGTCACTTGGTCTGCAAGCAAGAGAACTTGAGTTTGAACTCACATAAAAAGTTGGGCATCACTGTGATTACTTGTAACCCTAGTGTTAGGGAGCAAAAACAAGGGGTTCCTAAGAGCTCACTGGCCAGCCTGGGTGAAATGTCAAGCTTCTGGTTCAGTGATGGACTGCTCAAGACAGTTAGGTAGAGAACAGAGGAAAATAGCTGACATCCTGTTCTCACCTCCATATGGGTGTGCACAACTCTACACCCTTTGTCACTCACATGCATGTTCCATACACCTACACTACAATATAACACACATACACACACACACACACACACACACACACACTTGAGGCAAGGTGGGTGAGGAGAATCAAAGGCCAATTCTAGGGGAGTCAGATGGGGGAGGGGACACTACTTACTGAATCATTGACAACTGGGTGCTGAGGTCACAGCACTGAACACAGAAAAAAAGCTGTCGCTGTGTCAGGGTTTTTTATGTAAGGAAGAAAATAGGGGAAATTGAACTAAAAAAAAAAAAACCCAAGTAAAAGTCATTTGAATTAAATGAATAAATGTGCTAAAATACACCTATGGCTGAAACAAGAGGACTCTGAACAGGCATCAGTGTTAGTTTTGCATGTGAGAAGAGATACACACTACCAAGGCCACACGAGAGTTTATTTAAGAGAGTTCCCAGGCAGGTGCAGAAGCAGAGAAGCAGGACAGAAGATCAGGAGACAGAGAGACCCCAAATGTGTGCGGTCTCTTTTAAGAGAAGGGGTGTGTACGGGTTTATGTAGTCACATTTAGGGCGTGCCTCTGTATGCCTCATGTGTCCAGGGAGGTGCTTCTGCACAGAGTTTACACAGCCATACCCAGGGGCATGCCTCCGTAAAAGGTGCATCCCACCTGAGCCGAGTTGGCTCAGTTATGTGGAGTGTCAGGAATCCTTACAACCAGGCCATAGATGGGGCTTAGACAGAAGGACAGGTGTACACACACATGTGTGTGCATGTGCACATGTGTACTAGCTTGATCTTTGATCTCTCTCCAGCTTCTTCAATGAGTCAGGGACTCTCAGTTGCACCAGTGTGGTGAGCCAGCTCGCTGTTTATGCCCTTCCAAGGGCTAGAGTTCCATCTAGGCTGCCATATCAGGCATATGTGGGTTTTGGAGATGGGAACTCTGGTCCACATTTGGGTGGAGAATACTTTAACCACCAAGCCATCTCTCCAGCAATATTTATTATATTCTTCAAGCTTGCTGCCCTAAGTTCCCTTCTTTCTGGCTATTCTACTCATTATTGTGAGTGTCTGTTATTAGGTATACTAATGTTTCTAATTGTTACTAGAAAAAATGTAAAAGCTTACTTATTAGCAGTGGAAATGGAGTCCTGTGTATGAGTGCTTACTAAGCAAGCTCTGCATTCAGAACTATTCTTAGATGCGTGGCATTGCCCAAAATTCATCCTGGATGTAACCAAACAGACTATCTCCCTCCCACCTCCAGAGGCAGACTCTGACGCAGGCCTAAATCTGGGGCAGGTAGGGTTGCAGCTCTGAGGAGCTGGGTAAGGGCATCGGGTTTCATCTCTGACCCTTGCCTGCTGCGGGCCACCAAGGCTCAGCACTAGGAGTTCCCAGGATTCTGAAGACCAAGCAGGGAGATGGCATGACTCAGAAAAGGATGAGACTCAGCATCCTGGGAATGCAGACTTAGTAATGGGAGACCCAGGCAGGAGAATGAGTTGCTAAAACAGACAATATTTCTGCTAGATGAAATGTCCCTGACCTGAGCTGTTATTATGGGGCCAGGAACACAGAAACAGCGGTGTCCCCTGCTAGCTCTCAAGATCCAGCTGGCCACCTTTGGGTATCCTGATATACTGAAAGGGAAAGCACTTTCCCCCTGTTCTTTTTGATCCAAGCAGACAGGTTGCACAACCAGTCTCATCTCTCAACCCTGGGCAAGCAAACGCATGAGTCAGTCCTCCAAAGATGCTTGAGCTGCTCTCCCTGCTCCTGACAGCTGAGTGATCATCCCTGGCTGCCCACACTGTGAACTCTGAGACCTCAGAACTCTGGGGTAGCTGCACACCTAAGGTCACAGTGAGTTTCCGCAGCCAAAATTCTTACTTCATTGCAGACTAGGTCCCTCTTCTTGAGGAAGACACAACTCGACACAGACTCTCTCGTCATTGAATTCTGCCCATTCACATATTTCTCCAGAGCCATGGCATAGAAGGCCATCAGGTCAGCAAGCCCCCTTAAAGGAGATGTCACAGTTTAGAACCTGTGATGTTGCCCTGAAACCCAATCATAGGTTATATAGGAAGGGTGAGATGTTTAAGAAAAAAGTACCCCATTTTAAACACTGTTAATCACTTTTAAATGCCACACCCAAACCAAAACAATCATGCCAATGTCACCAACTTGCTGTATCCCAGAAATAGGATTTTCAGGATGTCCAGAGAACAGTGTCTGCTTAGCTTCTATTTTACTCACCATAATAGTACTACATACAAACCCCATCTTCCTTCCTTCCTTCCTTCCTTTCTTTCTTTCTTTCTTTCTTTCTTTCTTTCTTTCTTTCTTTCTTAGATTTATTTTTTTATTAGTTTAATGTATATGAGTGGTCTATCTGCATTCACACTAGAGTGAGCCACATGTGGTTTCTGGGAGTTGAACTCAGGACATCTGGAGGAACAGCCAGTGCTCTTAACCTTTGAGCCATCTCTCCAGCCCCTCACCAATCTCATACTTCATTTTGCTAATCCACACTTTTCTCCTACATGACTTCTCTGAGAAGAAATATTTTACTGCACAACTAAATTCTGTGCCTTAAATCATATAGCAAATGTTTTTCAAATCCTTTGGGAATTTCCTATAGATGGAACACAGGTCACAGACTAAATTCTCCAAGGCTCAAGGGCAGGTCTGCCTTCTTTGAGAAAGTCTCATCTTCCTGCTTATCTTTTCAGGCTCCCTGTTGACTTCTGAGATGAGCAGAGCCAAGCCTTTCATGTGTTGGTCAAGAGAGAGCTGGTTGATGCAGCAGAGTCTCCACCTTCTATGAGCTTTCACCCTGAGTTCATGTGCTGTTTCATCATCACATTGAAGTTGGGGTCGCTGTTGGGATGGCTGTCTCATGCAGTGGCTGGTCTCTTTCCATCCTGTGAATTACCAGCTTTCACTTATGGATTCTATCAGGGCCCCAAGCTCGCTCTGGCTAGCTGGAAACAAACAGGTACATAAGAAGGGTGGATGGGTAGTCACATGATCTGACCTGGAGTTGATGTGTACCATTCTACTCATTTTCTGTTTATTAGGATAAGGCTGATGCTGAACTTGGCTTCTGTCCAGTGTCTGGGCAAATATGACATAGTTTTGCCTTTTGTCCACAGCCAAGAAGTTTATAACTGGCATTGGCTAGGTTCTTGTCTCCAAAGTATTCAGGGGTTCTGAATGGGACTGTCCCTAGAGTTCTGTTGTTAGTGTCTACTCTTTGCTTTCCACTTTTATCTCATTGATTTCTTGACTAGAACTAAACACCTAAAATCTTGGCCTCTAATGTCATCTTGGGTGGGGACAGGACAGCTTCTCATATCATCCAGGCTAGTCTGTAGCTCACTATGTAGCTGGGAATGACCTTGAACTTCTGATTTTCTGATTCTACATCTTAAGTGCTGGGATCCAAGCATTCACCACGAGGCCTGGTTTATATGGTGCTAAGGATCTTACCTGGAACCTTATGGATGTTAGGCAAGAACTTTATTAATTTAGCTATTAATATACCTCCTAAAGACCAGTGATGTTTTAGAAGAAAAAATATTGAAATCGGGAGGAGAAAAGAAGTGGGTTGTCTCTAGAAATCTGTGAACTATCCTTAAACAACAGATTCTGCACCTAAGTGCTCCAAGAGTCTGAAGCAGACAGTCAGAATCAATCTCTCTTTTCCTCCCTCTCCTCCCACCTCACTTCCTCCCCCTCCCTCTTTCTCTGCCTCCCTCCCTCCCTCCCTCCCTCCCTCCCCCACTTTTTCCTCTTGGCTCCATCTGTTACCAGATACCTGACTCCCATTATTTACCACATTGAACCTCACCCAGCCCAAGACTATTTCTTCTGTCAGTTTTCACCCTGATGAGAGATTTAGGACAATATAGTTGAAATAACCATCAAGAGATGAAATTTCTTTATCAATTTTTCTCCTTGAATTCTGACTCTTGGAGTAAGGTTTGTTCTTCCTGTCAGGCCACGTGAGGGCTCAGCTGGGCACTGAAAGACAAAAGGCCCAGCACAGTGGCTGAAGCCAGTTAGGTCACCCCATGGCTTGCTGCAATTCCTTCTTGTCCTTTTCCACCAAGGGGAGGGGGCCACAGGACCTTTGTCACATGCCATGTCCCTGCTGGTGGAGCTGCACCTCCTCCCCCACACTGCAGACTCCAGGAGGATCCGAGGCAGCAATAGATTCTCTCCACTCAGGCAGAAATCAGAGAGGAGGAAGGAGGGTGAGAGTGGGAGCCAGACAAAGGGGAAATTACCCCCACATGACTGCCTGCCAAGAATTCTGGCTGCAGAGAGGCTTTGCTGAAGTTTGTATCTGTGCCCAAGAGGTAAGGGGCCTCTGGCCAGCAGCAAGAGCTCTCCACCTCATTGTTCAGTGGACGTCAACTCCATACCCTCTGGCACCTTTTATATACCGCTTTTCCTTTCCAAGATTTTCTTGATTGGTTAGCAGCTGCCTCGTCAGTTAGCACAATTTCACTGATCAAACTGACTAAGCCGTGCTAACCTTGGCATACCCCCAAGCACAAGACACCCCCACATGAATACACACACCACAGCACACATTTCACACACAGAACACACACTGACACTCCCCACACATAAACACACATACACACACAGGTGCAGAAACACATACCATACCATGCACATCACATATAAATACACACCACAACACATATACCACATATAGAGACTCATATGTCACATACATATAAACACACATAACATACACATACATACACATCATCTAGTTAGGTAAACACTCAGACTACACATATACACCACACTGTACACCCATACCACACACAGTTACAAACACAGGTAGCCATATTATACATATATACACCACACAAATGCCACCACACAATATGGGCATACACAGACAGCTATATCACACACATTACATAAAATATACTAAATACACAACCACACTCTATGCAAATAATCTCCCATATAACCACACATATATAAATAATCAAACACCACACCACTTCTCTCTCTCACACACACACACACATATGCACACAGACACAGACACACACACACAATATCTGTATACAAATAGACATCCATACTACACACAAACACATATCATACACCCACACTATATATAAACACCCAAAAACCACATGTACCACATACACATAAACACACACAAAACACCACACACACACACACACACACACACACACACACACACACACACACCCCTTTTCACTCTTGCATCTCAGTAAAGATGCATGTCTCAGGTCATGCCTGTATACATGTTGGAGGAAGGTGAAACTCTCTTTCCCAAGTTCTCCCAAACTAAGTGGATGGGAATCACTTATAACCCACAAATCTTTCCGTTCCTATAAGGCGCATTGCATACTTAGTGCTAGTATCCTGCTTTGAGCCTTTCAGAGGAAAACCAAATCCCTGTGCAATTGCAATACCCTCCAGCCTTGCCCCAACAAGGCTGATATTCTGGGATAAATCAGGAAAGACACTGGCTGCTTTTGCAGTAATCCATAGATTAATCCAACAGAAGAAACAGCATGAAGTGGTTGGATAAGTTCTTAGAATAAGATGGTCAAGCTTCTAGAATTCTGTCTTGATGTCTTTAAATGTCAGTCTTTCACCTAGGAACACTGCAGAGTACCAGAAAAACCAGGGTACTGTGCTGTCGGGACAAAGTATGGCAGCTGCCACAAAATGCCTTTTGAATCACTGTTGGATAAAAAGGACCAAAGCTAAGAAGTTATTTTAAGTAAGTTTCAATAGGACACATGCAGTGACTGTTCTCACTGCTGAAAAAAATCGATGACAGCTAAATGACCCAGTGGGCCAGGTTAGCACCCACTCAGCTAGATATGTGTTTGGTGGCTTCACTGTAGAGGGAAGTGCCAGCTGAGCTTGACGGGAAGGAGCGGGCTGGCAGCCAAGGTTGGGCTTGGCCAGTAAGGTCCCTGGTAGTGAGAGCTGTGGATTGTTGCTAAGTGTGGGACTTAGTGTTACCGTGTGGGCTGGGATGTGTTCTCTGAGAGGATCTGACACAAGAGATGGAAATTTGGATGGTACTAGAGATGTTCATGAGCAAGAATCGAGGGCAGGAGACACAGATCTCTCTTCAAACTCTTACTGATAATCAAGACATTTCCTTTCAGGGGCCATATCCATCTTGTTCAAAATCTCTCTGAACTTGGTAGCTGCATCAGTTCATTTTCTGTTTCTGTAACAAGATAACAGAGGCTGGTACTTGATAAACAAAATAAATAAAAGGAGATTAACTAGCTCAAAATTTGGGTTACTCAGAGTCCAGAACAGGGTAGCCCCATCCCTTGAAGCCTTCCTCCCATTAGGTCACATCATGCACAGAGGCATAAGGGAAGCACAGAAACCAAGCACAGGCTGTAGCCTTACTTCACCATAGTAGTCCACTTTGGAAAGAACTAACTTTCAATCTTAATTGTCCCTACTATGATAACTTCACACTGTACCCCAAGTTCTTAAGGTTATACTACCCCAACACTGCCACACTGAAGACCAAGCCTCCAGATGGATTTTGAGAAACAAACTATATTCAAGTCACACCTAAATTCTAGGAATAATAAAATATAAGAAAGATTACCATCAGTGGAGAATATTTTTGTCACCAACAGATACCTTATCCATAAAATAGAGGGCACATGTTTTTAAATTGAGGTCATTTATTTATACAAAATAAACTGAAAACTTTCATAAAAAGCAAGTTGACAGTTTTGGCATATATACACACAGACGTGTAACTAGTGACACAGTCAGAAAAGCGAATCCAGGAGTTCCACACTTGTAATCTCAGCTCTCAGGAGGTAGAGACAGGAGAATTGGTAATTCAAAGTTATTCTCAGCCACATAGTGAGTTCAAGGCCAGCCTGGATGAGATCCCATCTCAAAAGAACAATGTATTAAAAAACTAAGAAATAAGAGAGAGAAATCAGAAAGAATAAAAGAGGAAGTGAGTATATTCATGGGTCTAAGAAGTTTCTTTCCTGACCTCTTGACCCCATCAGCCCTGTCACTTCCTGTCTTGCCCCCTTTTTCCACCCAAACTTTGGCCACCGTTCTATAACAGTTACTGTCATTCATTAGGGCCGATGATGCTCATGGAGTTGTATGCTGTATACTCTTTTATTTTTGAGTCTGGCCTCTTCTACTCATTTTGTCTATTTTGAGATTCATCTATTCCTTTTCTATATTTTAAGAGATAATTACTTTTCATAGATAAGTAGTATTTTATCATACAGATATATATTTTGTTTTTCCAGTCAACTTTTTGTGGATTTTTATCTCTGGCTTTTGACTTCTATAAACAAAACTCACTGGATATTCATAATGGATATCTTTAGGTGGACTTCTTTTTTCTTCCTTCCTTCTTTCCTTCCTTCTTTCTTTTTGGTAGCAAAATATTTAGTGGCAGAAAGCCTGCATTGGTGGTTAGTTAACAACTCGAGCTTTTAGGAAATTATGAATTGTTCTTCATGTGACAAAAGCCTTTTAGGATCACACACTTTGGGTGCCTGATAGTCATGGTTCTTCTGAACACCAACACTTCATAATTTTACCATTTTTATTTTTAAAATTTTATTTTTATTTTCTTCATGTCAGTGTTTTGCCTATATGTATGTATATATACCACGTGTGCCCAGAGTTGTCGGATTCTCTGGAACTGGAGTTACAGATGGATTATGTTGTGAGCCACCATGTGGATGCTGAGAGCTAAACTTGGGTCCTCTTAAGTGCTGAACCATCTCTCCAGCCCAGGCTTTCACAGTTTTAATAGATGTGTTACAGTATGCTGGATCTTCCTAATGTTCAGAGACTAACAATTTCACCTTGTTAGCATACATCTTCTGCTGTCTTGGGATAAACATCTTTTCTCTCATGTATACCACATCCTTCTCTTTCTTGAAGTGCATTTAAATCTTTTCTCCATTGGTTTTGGTAGTTTGTGTTCCTATTACTGAGTGTTGAGGATTTTTCAAAGCATATTTTGGGTACTAGTTTTGTTATGCAGTTGAAATACAAAGAGGATTAAGAACTAAATCTTGCTCTTGAGGAACTGGTGGTCCGGAGAAAACCTTTGGCTTTAGTTAATGCCCACCTGGTTTGATGAAAAGGTACTTGTTGAGCAGTTTAGAATTTTACTGGATAGAAAAACATTTGGTGAAATGTAGATGTTAGCTGTCAAATTGATATTTTTCTATTTGATATTTCACAGAAAATCACATTGATATATTGTCTTCTGATCTGGCCAAATAAGAACAAAATTTCCATGTTTAGGTTCCTCCAACTTCTTAGCCAGTAAATCTACACATGTGAGCCATATTCTATCTCTGTTCATTTGTGGTGAGTCTCTGTATCCATGCACAACTCATCCTAAGACCCCATGTGATCATCCTGAGCTGTCTTTCTCTCTCCTGTCTCTTTTCCTGTCTCTCTCTGTCTCTGTCTTCTTCTCTCTGAGATGAAATTACACCAGGCAGCGTTAGAGACTAGTTATAACACACAAAGAAAAAATGGAACACAATAACAGCAACAATATCCTATAATTAAGTTGCCAGCACCAATACTCTTTACACTGGGGTCTTTTGTGAGAACGATGATTACTTAAGTTTAAGCATTTGAATAGTATAGTCCATCTGAAAGCTGAGATATCTCCTGTGTGACTAAGGGACTCACAGGGCATACTGTGTAAACATGCTGTTCAGGGGATTGACTCATGCCCTGAGTAGAAAGGAGCGGGGCACTGTAGGCTATTCCCATACTTCTCGGAACAGTGTGCAGTTTCATTATAGGAACTGTTTGTTTCTGAAATCTCCACAGAATTTTTCCTGGCTTCTGTGGACAGTAGTCACTGAAGCTGTAGGAAGTGAAGCATAGTCAGGGATACTATCTGATTTGATTTACTATTATGGATTATGATTCTATAAGTCAGTATAATTCAACTAATTTACTAAAGTCAAGAACAGATGTACAGTTGATGATATGAATTAAAAAAAAAATCAACTCATGAATCCAGAACCACAAAGCCAGGAAAAGAAGAAGGCAATCTTTAAAGAGGATGACTAGTCCGGGGTCCACAAATCCTGCTCGGTGAGCTTCTACAGCCTCCTCCACCTGTATGTGATGGCAAGCAAGCTTCTATGGCTCAGAAGGCTTGGGAATTCCCTACCTCTTTATCATCAAGCTTCAGCAGGCTTCTCTTAGGATTTCAATTAAAAGCATGCCCTGTATTTCACAAAGCCAAATGCCACCTTCCTGAACTGACTAGTAACAACTGGAACACACTCCCACCCCCCACTGACCCCAGCCTGTCATCAGGACTCCATTGGGGACACTCCAGTGCCAGTTCCTCACCCAAACACTTTTAGTCATAGCAAACCAGGGCACGGAAAGGAGATGGCGTCTTTTTTCTTGCTGTTCCAGATCAGATAAAGCTGCCTGATTAGTTCCTCTACTGAGAATTTACACCACATGTGCCCACATGCCAGCCTTTTGCCAAAGGGCCATCAGCTATATTGCTATATTGCTTCCTGTATAGTCACTCTTATTCTGTAACATGCCTTCCCCCTTTCCACCTCTCTTTCCGGCTCCTCCCCTTGAATTACTACAAATGATTGCAAAGAAAATATGTTCACAGGTGAAATTTATAGGAGTCCTTGACCTACCCAGAAATATGAACTGCCAGCATCCCCAGAGGAGAGATAGCGTCCTTTACCCACATGGCGCTTCTCCAATATGTCTCATTTGTTCACAGTAGAACTAGCTAAAGAAACTAGAAAAGAAAGTTATCTCTTTTATAGAATCAAAGTGTGAGGCTCACATTTGGGAAGGGTGGCTTTGAGGGATGTCAGTTGGGATTATTTGGTTGCAGCCACAGAAAAACCCAGCCCAACCTGGCTTGGTCACAAAAGGAATTTATTGACTTACAGAAGTTGAAAAGAGTAGGCTAGCTCTGTTGTAACACTGTTCGGGCTCTGCGTATCAGTAACACCTGCTCATTTTTTATGTTTGGCGTCAAAGCCTCCTATTGTGTTGGCCAGCCTGGAGTCTTACAGGCTCCAGAGTCTCTTGAGAATCAATGCATTATCTTATGCTTCAGGCTCAGTTTTCTTCTTTCAGATGATGCAGTAAAGAATGTTCCCAAATCTCATTGATGTTGCCTCTGTTCTTTATGGTCTCTGGACACTAAGTGGTATGCTGATGGCTGCCTCTGTTCTTTATGGTCTCTGGACACCAAGTGGTATGCTGATGGCTGCCTCTGTTCTTTATGGTCTATGGACACCAAGTGATATGCTGATGGCTGCCTCTGTTCTTTATGGTCTATGGACACCAAGGGGTGGAATATAAGAATTTACAACAAAGCCAGCAATCTTGAAGACAGGGTTCTCACCAGTGTCAACTCTAGGGATAAACTATAGCTGTCAACCTGTTGTGCAAATGCATCAACATATAAAACTGAGACTTTCTTCAAAGTTTACAGAAGACCCACAGTGAGTTCTTCACATAAGGAGAGGTCTTGCTGATTTGGCATTGAAGAGTATTGCAATAGGCCTTTCTTGTCAATTTAGCTGACTTTTTGTTTTTTATAAAAATTTCAAGAAGACTTTATTTGTTAGTGAGCTATGCTGTAGAACTTTCACAGCATCATCTGTCTGGTTGTTTGGGAAGTTAGACCACAAAGCTTGTGGGTGGAGAGGTGGTTCGGTAGTCTGCAGTCTGCACACTGTCTATTTGAGCAGGAGGACATGGCTTGAATCCTCTGTTATCATGTAAAATCCAGAACATGCAGTAGCCCCAGAATTGAGAGTGATGCAAGCAGGTGTGTATCGGGAGCTCAATAGTCAGCCAGCCTCACTGAAATAGTGAACTTCCCATTCATGAGAGACTGTCTCAAGGAATAAGATGGGGTGTGACTGAAGGGAACACTGAGTGTCTTCCTCTGAACACACCTATGCATAAAATACCACACACATACACACACACACACACACACACACACACACATCTTATGCACATATACATCCACACATATACAAGAAAGAAAGAGAGAAAGAAAGAAAGAAAGAAAGAAAGAAAGAAAGAAAGAAAGAAAAAATTAAAGAAAATTGAAACCCAGGAGCCTTTAGAAGTATTTGACAGCATTTTGGTACACAGATCCAGAAAAGCACATCCTTGCTTCTGGTCATGCTCTTTTTCCATATGTCCTTTCTAAATCAATGTGTATGTCTAGTTTACTAATTTTTTCTTGCAAAGTTTGATCTTAACTGTGCAACCTTTGAAGCAGTGAACAATTAATTGTTCTGCCTCCATGCTTCCTCTCTGTAGCCATTTCACTGTTTGTTGTGTGTCAGACTCTGCTAAGTGTATGATTCCAGTCACTCTTCATTCCTAGTCTGTGACACAGAGATTACTCTTATTCCTATTGTTTGAAGGGTCAGACTTTGATCTAAAATTGATTAGACATGTGACTCAAGTTCACACAGCCATAGCTAGAGGTCTTACAACCTTTATTGCAAAATAAGATGAAGACTTTCCACTGTTCACCCCAGCACAGCACAGGAACAAGTACCTATAAATAGTGTGCTAAATGTTATGCCGTCTGAGTAGAAGAAGGTATGGAAGGAGAAGAGAGTAGGGTTTCCCTGATCAAGACAGCAGTGAGGGTGTTAAAGTTGTCCGGAGCAAACAGATAAGGTGCATGGGAAGGTGGACCCCAGCTGGATAGTGGTGCTGTGGTTTTGATGTGCATTTTTATAATTACTGTTGGCTGATCATCTCTAGTGTCCTTCCTTGTCACTTGTACTGATTTGAAAGGAAATATCTACAAAACCCTTTGGCATCTTTGAGTTAGGTTGTGTTTTGCTCTGGCTATTTCCTAGTGCTAGCCTTGTAAGAATGGGCCACCAAGTCCAGCTTTTGACAGCTAGTAGCTTTTTGTGGCTAACCAGAATGATAAGACTTAGGTTTTAGAAATTCTACTCCAGTTGACTGCAATGTCAGGTGCCTTTAATCCCAGCACTCAGGAGGCACAGGAAGGAGAATCTCCATGAGTTCAAGGCTTCCCTGGTCTACTTAGTGAGTTACAGGTTAACCAGCACTACATAGTAAGAGGCTTTCTAAAAAATAATAATAAAATAAAGAAATGAATAAGGAAAAAGCCATGTTTTAGGGGGAAATATTTAACTTAGGTAATCCTTGATGAGTACTAAATGATCTAACAGAACATGACTGAGATCAAGGGGCCAACATTATTTTAGTTCTATTTATTAATAGACACCTAACCTAATGACATCACTGATCTTAATATTATGTTGTTCCTATTACTTGAAATAAGTGAATTAAAATACTTCAATTTTGGTTTATTTTAACCAGAGCAAAGTACATTTTGCAAACATCAGAGCAGCAGGCAGGCTTTCAGCAAGCTAAGAAGCTGTGGTAAGAATGTACAGGAATAGGGAGATGGTTCAGTAAGAGCACATACTTCCCCTGTAGAAGCCCCAAGTTTGGTTCCCAGCATCCAACTGGGCAACTCCAGACAGCCTGTAACTACAGCTCTTGGGAGTTCTGATGTCCTCTTGTTCCCTTCCTGGGTAGTTGCATCTTTGTGTACATACCTTCACGCATGAAAAATAAGTTTTATTTAAAAGAAAAGAATAAAAGTATGTAAAACAATTTTTTTTTGGTGTGAAAATGACCACAGAAACTGGAACTAGGTTAGAGTATCTTCATGGATGCCATGCAGGATTTATTGTTGGTAGAAGTGGAGGTGTTTCAAATTCCCCTGCATGTAGCTACAAGGAAGCAGGAATAAAACCCCAGCCAGCATTAGGGTGACATAGACACTATTCAACATGCAATAAATAACAGAGAAACTCTGAATGCAACAAACCTTATGACCATCTTGGTCTGTCTGAGCCATCATAAGAAACACCTTACACTGTTAAATCTAAACACAGATATTTATTACCCATTGGTACTGAGGTCAGGACATTTACAACCATGGATAGACAAATTTGGTATCTGGTAAGGGTCTCTTCTTTATAGGTGGGACTTTGCTGAGTCATCTTCTCTTGGCAGATTCTGGGTCCAGGCTACAGGATAGTCATGCCACACTCATCTGCAGCAGCCCCTCTCTCATAGCCAGGGCATACTGAAAAGCAAACTCCTTACTGAAAGCCTGTCTGTGAATCTCTAACCACCTAACAGACTCCCCAACTACCTGAATTCCAGGAGAAAGGGAGGCTCCACCCTCATTTTACCAACTGTGTTGTTGGTTATTTTTTCTATTTTATTTGGTCTTTTACCTTTGGGGGAGGGGTCAAAAAATCATATACCCAGCTCCCAAATAAATCACACATGATTCTTAGTTATAAATGCCAGGCCTTAGCTTTCCTTGTTTCTTGTCAGCTTTTCTTAACTTAAATTTTCTCATCTACCTTTTGCCTCTGGGCCTTTTCCTTCTCTTGCTTCTGTATATCTTACTTTCACTCTTACTCCGTGGCTTGATCCTAGCATCCTCCTCTCCTTGTTCTTTTGCTCTTTTTTATTCTTTCTCCCAGATTTCTGTTTTTACCTATCTCTCTGCCTGCCAGCCCCGCCTGTCCTTTCTCCTGCCTCACTATTGGCTGTTCCGCTCTTTATTAAATCATCAGGTATTTTAGACAGGCACAGTAACACAGCTTCACAGAGTTAAACAAATGCAGCATGGAAGAATGCAACACATTTTCACATCATTAAAGCAAATGTTCCACAACATAAACAAATGTAACCCATCTTAAAATAATATTCTACAACACAAGTGTGCTGGTTGATTTTCCCTACTTGACACAAACTTAGACATACCTTGGAAGAGGAAATCTTGACTGAGAAAGTCCTCTACAAGACTGCCTTTTTGGCAAGTCTATGGGATGTTAATTCTTGATTAATGATTGATTGATTTGGGAATATGGGTAGGTCTATATCACAGGTAGTGATGCCACCTTTGTGAAGGTAATCCTGAGGTACATAAAAAAGCAGGCTAAGCAAGCCATGAAGAACAGACTAGTAAGCAGCACTACTTCATAGCTTTTGCTTCAATTCCAGCCTCCAGTTTCCTGCCCTGACTTTCTTCAGGGATATACTGTGTGGTGGTTTGAATAGGATTGGCCTAGGTAGACTCATGTGTTTGAATGCTTGACTCATAGAGACTGGCACTGTTAAGAGGTGTGGCCTTGTTGGAGGAAATGTGGCACAGTAGGGGTGGGCTTTGAGGTTTTATATACACAACCTATCCTCAATGTGGTAGGCAGACTCCTTCTACTGGCTGCGGGTCAAGATGTATAATTCTCAGATTCTTCTCCAGCACCATGTCTGCTTGCATGTCACCTGCCATAATGATAATAGACTAAACCTCTGAAGTGTAAGCCATCCCAAATAAATGTTTTCCTTTATAAGGATTGCCATGGTCATGGTGTCTCTTCACCAGCAATAGAAACAGGGTCAGAGTCCTTGAAGAGAGCCCAGGAGAGGCTGTTTGTGAGGGTGCAGCCTTAGTTGCCATAGAGACTGTGGTGTAGAACCAGCCTGATCCATGACATCTGCTTTAATATACTGTGACAAGCCCTTTGGAGTCTAGAAGGTCATAGCTTCTAGAAGGATGCCATGAATCTTTACACTATTGGACTTTGGTTTTGTTTTGATCTGATCATGAATGTGTGCTGATCATCTCTTCCTTCTTAGAATAAGAAAACATTTAACTTAGTTTTGATTTTATAAGAGCCCAGTGTTGGGAGATTTTTTGGTATTTTAGAGTGACTATGAATATTTTAGGGGATTTAAACATTTTAAAGAGATTGAGCTTTTAAAGAGTAATTTTTTTAAGACCATGGAAATTTTCAAAGTCGAAATGTTTTCTATTATATTGATATTAATATGTGATCTTGAGGACAAACAATAAAGGAAAGGTTATTACTTAACAAGTGACATGTTTTTGTGGCAAGTTGAGAAGAGATCACTTGTACTTGTTGGTTTTTGTCAACTGGACACAAACCTGGACAGCTAGGATGGGGAAAGATTGATTGAGAAAATGCCCTCGTCAGACTGGTCTATAGGCAAACCTGTGGGGTTTGTTGGTACAGGAATCCCAACGTAATGACCAATCAGAACAGCTTGTAGGGAATTGAAAGTCTTTATTCCAGCACCATGAGACTGCACTTGGCTGTTTGGAACCCAAGTATAGTGTCTGGCATTTAGAAGAAAGGGATTTTAGGGTCCAAATCCATTTCCTAGTTCTCTAGGAAGCTGTAGGGGAAGGTTTTAGGCAAGCAAGCGGTTTTACAGAAGCTAAGTCATCTTGACTTCGGGTCTCTAGAAAAGAGTTGGGTGTTCCATCAAGAGAATCAAATTCTTGTCAAACCCAAAATGGCCTCAGCAGGAATATTAGATGGAGGAACCTCTGCACTGTCTTGCCATATCATACTGTATTAATTAATAATTGATGTGAAGCTGGGTGTGATGGTACATGCCTTTAATCCCAGCACTCAGGAGGCAGATATGAGTGGATCTCTGTGAGTTCAAAGGCCAGACTGGCCTACAAAGTGAGTTCTAGAACAGCCAAGGCTATGCAGAAAAAACCCTGTCTTTAAAACCCCAAATAATAATAGCAATAATAATAATAATAGATCTGAGAGGGCACAGCACATTGTGGGTGCTTAATCCCTGGGCAGGTGGTTCTAGATAAGAAAAGTGAGCAAGCCAGTCAGGAGAAGCAAGACAGTAAGCCACACTCACTCCTTCCTGCATCAGTTCCCACCTCTGGGTTTCTTCTTTGAATTTCTGCCCCCACTTCCCTCAGCGATGAAAGTGTGAGATAAAATAAACCTTTTCCTCATTACTTTTGGTTATGGTGTCTTACCACAGAAACAGAAATCATAAATAATGAAGACACCAAGAAAGTTGATAGTCACAGTCTAATAGAATCTGGTCCACCATAAAATAGGTACATCTGAACTAGATGTGTCCTCCTCCAAGGCCCACATTTCAGCTCTCAGAGCACGTTTTGTTAGTCCCTGCACTTGTGTTCTTCCAGTTCCTTTTCTCTAATGATTATTTCCCTCTAAAAGTCCTGGAGCATGAGCACCCGGGGTGGGGGTGGGGTGGGAAGGGGGCTCATCCTGTAAAGCAAGTAGAATTGGCTATGCGGAGTCTCAGTGTACCTCAGTGAGACTCCTGTAACACCTCAGGCTTTATGGGGGAAAGCCTGAAGAGCAGAGTTGGAATGAGTTGCCCTTACCACCGGCGCACAGAATAGTCAGGAAGATTCCATTATTAATATGCCCTCGTACATAAAGCAGGGCTGATGTCCTTATCAGCCCTGTTGACAAACACACAATTTGGGATATTGGTTTAGTTCTCCAATACACACTGAGACCCTGCTGTGTGCATGGTTGTGAGGTGTGATGTCCATCCTTCTCATGAATATGTGAGGTAGAGGAACAGTGAGTGGGGTGCTCTCTCACCTCGTAGTCTCTGCTGATGGTATGCTCTTATTAATCTGTAGATAGCCCCTTGCAGAAAAAAGTCATATTATAATTTTATACTATTTTTTTTTTTAGATTTCCCATCAGACCATTCATTCTAAAGTGGCAGATACTTCATCTGTTTTTGGTCTCTTTCTACAGTTTCTAGAATAGTTCTCGGCACAAAAATGTCCTCAGCAAATATAAGTTGAATGAATTATCACTAAATTAAATGTGTCTGCTTATATGTATAAGCTAGGCCACTACAGGAGCATAAACAAAATTCATCACCATAATCCATATCACTTAATAAAAGCTACCACTTCACAATCGACAAATTTTCAAAGCCTTGGCTTGATTTAAACATGGCCGGCATTTCAGCAGTTGGGCAGCTGTGCGGCCAGGCACACTGACCTTCACAGAGACTGCACATACCTTGGAGGCTCCCACAGGGCCGGCTCCAGCAACCAGTAGCCCGCCCTTGGGCTTCCAGTGTGCTCGGGTACAACTATGTTCTGACCTCTGGTGTTGCACGGCTCCCGGACTGGTTTAGAGCTCATTACTCCTCAGCAGACCTTGTGGCCATTCCTGCTTTCCTGACGCCCCCACAGACCTCCCCTCCTGAGTCACTGAGAAAAATTAGGTCTTTCATCAGTGTGCGTTCTGCTAACTTCCTGCTCTCTTTGCAATTTAGCAGCTCGAGCCAGGCTTCCAGCTGGGAGAGAAAGAAAGGCAGGCCTTTCAGCTTCAGCAAGGCTCGCCTATGGTCTCCTCTGCTGCCCCCTATTTCCTCCACCCCACTCTTCTCTCAGGAGACTCCCTAATGCTGTAATTCAATTCCCACTAAGGACACTCCTTAGGATGCCCCCCAGGGTGACTTCTACTACCACGTCCATTTCTTTCCTATGGTCCCTGAACAGTCTGGGGATCCTTCCATTTCCTGATTCCTTCTCCTACTGTGTATACTGAGTCATTCCTTTGAAATGGAGCTAGGTGTCATTACCACTGCATGGTGGAGTGCCAATCCTTTACCTTGTATGATTTTTCAGAAATCCTGTCAGGATGAAAGTGGTTAAAAGCCACATTAAATCCTCTCGCATTCTCCTCTCCTCTTCCTCCGCCTTCCTCTTTTCTGAAATGGTTTGTCCACTTATGTATTCACACTCTGAATATTACAGCAGAATGTGTGACATCTGCTTGCCTTGGTATCCTAGGTCTCCTTCCTTTTGCCCCGTTCATGGCCATGCCTCTGCCCTCTGGGCTCCCTTCTAGCACTGCGACCTCTGCATTGCCAGAGTCAACATTTGCTCAATTCTGTCCCGTCACTTCTGCCTGCCTTGCTTGCCGGGGCTTTCACACCCACCCCTCCCCCAGCATCTCTCACAGCTCAAGGACTTCCTTCCACCTTTCTTTGGCTGCTTCCTGCTCTGTTACCTGGGAGTGGTGTGTCCTAGGGTGCTCACTTCTGTCCCCCCTTCTCTCCAGAATTGTAGCTGGTCACTTGCTGTCATATGGCCCCACTGTGTGCACAATCCCTGATTTGCATTAATGTCTCCTCTAGGTCACCTAGAACACTCGTGGCTGAGAAATCCAGGCCTCTAAGCTTTTATTCTGATTTTACCGAATTTGGTTTTTGGTTTTGCTTTGTCTTGTTGTTGAAGTGGTTTCTGAAGACCACTTGACATTGGATGACATTTGTCAACAGGCAGTACATGTTCTCCCAGCTTTAAGGACCTCCAGCTGTTTTCCTGTCTTCAGAGTCAATTCAGAAACGTGAAGGAGGCCTGCAGGGTTCCCAGCATTGTGACCTCCTTGAATCTGATCAGGCAGCTCCACACCCTTCCCTGTCTTCCTGCCACCACCAGCAAGCTCATTCACACCTGCTGCTCCCACTGTGTGCTCACAGAACCAGGCTCTCACTCCAAGTGTAAGCTCACAGAACCAGGCTCTCACTCCAAGTGTAAGCTCACAGAACCAGCCTCTCACTCCAAGTGTAAGCACACATCCACATATTCGGGAGGCATATCCCATGTGCAGCATTCTGCATGGAGGCATCAGGAAAGACAAAAGGCCTGAGCTCAGAGCCGGGCCACTGGAGAACTTTGGTGCCTTTATATAAGACAGTATGCAACTGCTCCAGAGTAGTGTTGTCACAAAGTGTGATAGTTTTCTATTGCTCCGCAACAGATTATCATAATATCTGTGAGTTCAAACAACACACATTTGTCTTACTTTGGGAAGCTGGAAGTCTGAAATGCTTTGCTGGGGTTATCATTAGGGTGTCGGCAAGGCTGGCTCCTTCCTAATCTCTAGGGCAAATGTTTTCTTCTCTTTTCTAATGTCTGGAAGAGCCTTTGCCTTGCACCATCCCCCTCCTGGGACTGTGACCCCAGCCTGTTCCTTTTTCACACATCTTGCTTCCTCTGTTGTGGTCAAAGAACTGTCAAACAACACTTAGGGGCCAACTAATGCAGGACAATCTTCTTAGGTCTAAAGCGAAGATCTTTCTGGAATATAGGGTAATATGCATAGATCTGGGGGAATCACAGGGAAAATATGCCTTTGGGGGCATTCTTTGTGTACCACAGTACCTCACATTAGATCTCGCCTAATCCTTGCTTACTCAGCTTGATGGCTTTGTGACACTTTCTTGGGTTTTATTATGGTCAAGGAATGTTGTTGATAAGACATTTCCCTTTAAATGTATGCATACAAGATTGTTCCTATCTGAGGATAATCCAATTTACTTTAACAAAGTTTTATTGTGGTGCAGGATGTTACATAGTCACGTAAATTATGCTTCAAATCTGGTCTTTTCCTGGGGACAGAAGCATGATGCGTATTATGAGAAATATTGGGCAAAGGCAGTGACCTGGAGCACTAGTCAGCTACCAGATTGAAAGGATTGGCCAGAGATCCTCCTCAAGGAGGTTCATTAATGGTCAGTGTGCAGGAGTAGCAAATGCACGTTCTGCTTATTAGGCATCGGCTCCATTGTAAGGGGAGCACCTGTGTACACAGACATTGATTTTGATGTTCACTTTCAAGGGGTGTAGACAGATCTTTAATAGAAATCTATTTTAGTAGCCTGGGTTCTCTGTTGTGATTTTTTTTGTGTCTAACTTCACAAGAAAACAGCAAATGTGTGTCACTATTCTCTTCTTTTTGGGTGGCAGGAGAGTCTATGAGGGGATGGGTAAATGTACCCTGGGAGATGCCTGAATGACTCAGGTGCCAGTGGATTGCACCATCTGTTTTCATTCTCCTGCTCTCCTGGCTAGTCCATTGGTTTCCTTTGCTTTGCTGTTGCCATTGACCCCTTGTGTAGGTCAGCAGTCTATTTCTGGAAAAAGCACCTGAGGAATCAAGCTCTGGAGGAAAGTGTTCTCGGCTCACACATTCAGAGGTTCCAGAGTGTTGTTTGCTGGTTCTTGATTAATGGTGAGACCGCAGTGGACCATGTAGGGAACCAACTGGATCAAAAGCATTTGCTTTCTGGCAGGGAAGTGAAAGGGATAGACTGGGGTCCTATGACCAACTTCAAGGCCAATCTTTCCATGGCCCCAAAGTTCTCTACCAGACTCTACATATTGAGGGTGCTGCCATCTTTTGTTCCCAGGTTGGGGACCAAGCCTTCAACATATGGGCCTATGGGTAATGCTAAAGATCCAACTTCTAGAAAAGATATTTACATTTAGCATCTGTCTATCATTTCCTCTCTGCCTTTCTTTATTCAGAAAAAAATATTGAAAATGCATACACTATCTTCTGATTAGAATGTCCTCTCCCATCCCTCCCATATTCTTTCTGTCTCCTTACCCACACAGCTCCATGCCTTCTTTCTCACTCTCTTTAGCAAACAAATACACAAATAGAAGGCAAACAAATCAGAATAAATGAACAGCAAAAACACAAGAAACATACACACACAACCTATAAAAATACAAAATTATAATATACAAGCAAAGAATCAGTGAGATTTTTTTTAGAAAGCCCAAATAAAAATTAGCAGACCAAAAAAAAATCTACAAAACTACCATTGAATTAATTTTATGTTGGTCATCTACTGTGTACTGCTGAGCATGGGGTTAATATATCTGGTGAGAGTCCATTGGAGGAAATAGACTCTTTCTTTTCAAGAGCTTGTCACTTGGAAATGGTTAGGGAGGGAAGATCTAGTCCACCTCTCCCTTCCAGCACTGGGACCCTGTCTGGCTTGAAGCTGTGTGGGCCCAATGCATGCTTCTACAGTCTCTGTGAGTTCAAATGTATATCATTCTGTTGTATATGGAAGGTGCTATTTCCTTGGAGTCATCCATTCCTGCTGCCCCTTAAAATCTTTTTGCCTCTCCCTTTTTTTTTCTTTTGCAATTTTATATACTCCTATTACTGGGTGGGCTGAGTTCCAAACTCATGCTAGCATTAAATGCTAAAAGTAAACATGTTTCTTTCATAGTTTCTAAGTCCCTCTGATAGCTCTCTTGGTTTATAATGTATAGCATTATATTTACATTGAATAGTTATATTTCACTTTGTAGATGTCATCTATTTTAATGGCCCTTTCTAGTAGAATATTTGATATAGTAAGTAATGAACTCCCAAAACAATTGAACTTGATTTGTTTGGGTTGTCTAAATTACTTAAGAGGAGAGATAAACCAGAAAGATACATTCATCTCTGTGACAAATTATATTAATGAAACTCCAAGTTTAGAGTATTAAGGTTAAGAACACATATTAAGCACACACAAGAGTCACATTCATTGCCTTCCATTTATAGGACCAAAGGGGTTTGATGTGGGCACTTATGCAGCAAATAAAATCCCACTTTCTAGCTCATACCCTCACGAAAGTAAAATAACACAGCACACTGTAAGTATACGATTGCCAGTGAGTAGACCATTTTCCAGCAGCTCTTACTTGCTGGTCACACACTCCAGTCCAGGGGAATAAAGATGGAAGACATTCTTTCCTGTGCCTGAGTCTGTTCCTCCTGGGGTATTTGGCCATCGTTACATTCTAGCACTCTGTAGCTGTGGAACTCCTCCTTTATGGAGTACCAGGGTCTGATTCATATATGTATTTTGTATATTTATAAAAAGGATTGAGAGTAGTTCTTTGTCATTAAGTCTCATATTGAGAATTATTTTTATTGTACCCCTTGTAAGTTGCAGAATTTCTGTACATAAATATTTATATATATACCTATTATATACACATATTTTATTTTTTCTGTTTTGAAATTTCTCAGTAAAGGAACTTGACTATCTGTATCGCTCAAGCTTATTATAATTTCTGTGTCTGTGAAAATTAACATACTCTGTAGAGTGAAATATGACAAGGTTTAGGAGTATATCTGCTGCAGGCTCTCAGAATTTCTTTCATTGGCTTTTTAAAAATAGCTTCCAAGACTATGACTCCATTTAAAATACACTTAACACAAAGATGCATTTGTAAGGAAACCCACAACTGAGACTTTCCTCTTCGAAAATAGGCAATGAAGCTTCATCCTTTAGGCACTGTGTACTGTTAGACAGGCAGAAATATTTAGTATACTGTTTTCCTTGTATGTGTCCATTGCCTGCTACAGAGCTTTGCATAAAATTAGAATTAAAACAAATATCCAGATTGTATCCCCTTTTCTATTAATATGAGAAATGGGAGGCAGAACACTCAATCATCTCTTTGCTTCTGTCTGGTTTTACCTTGACCTTGGGGTTAAATTCTTCTGCCCATTAGCATCGTGATATGACCAAATTACATATCTTTGCTGCCCCAACTTTTTCATCTTGGAAATGATGGGAGTGGTGATAGTGTGTTTGGGAAGCATATTGGACTAGTTATTTTACAGTTTATTTGTGAAAATACAGTGTATAGTATGTCTGCCGCATTGCCCAATGTTAAATGAATAAATGCCATGGGGGTTCAGAAAGAAAAAAATGATTCTGAGGTTGGCTGTTCACTAAGGGCTCCTAGAGAGACTGTCTGGTGGCAGTACAGGTTTGAAATAGAAAACACTGTAACCCACAGATACTCCTCTGTTCCTTCCCCTTACTGAAGTAATATAATCTTTACTCACACTTTTTACAAAGAGCATGTCATGCTGACCCCGGCTGTGGAGAAGGGCCTTCCAGAGGAGTGGGAGGCACCATGGCCTGCCCAAGGGGAACAGGGTGAATTGATGCCAGACCATGGCAGGTGGCTATTTTCACTTAGCAGTCAGTGGCAAATGAAAGAGGTGTGTGGGTATCTTTCTCCCAAGAGGCCATTCATTTCTCTGCAGCTGAAGGAGCAATGGGCTGATCTGAAACAGGACTAAAAGTTCAAAGGAATTATGACAGATCAGCCCAGCACCTCTAAGTTTATCTGAATAACAACGCATAAGCACCTTTCAGTGTTGACAAAGCTCTGCCGGCTGTGAAGGTTGAACAGGAAAAGTTGGAGCTGAGCACAGAGGGCTATGCCATTGCTTAAATATGCACGGGTCTGAATGAAAAGGAAATAGCTCTTAGACTGTCCATGTCTTCTTAACCTGAAGCTAGGACGCTTCTCAGCACAGATAAAAGCAGTGCCTGAGTGTGAACACTTACTCATGATCCTACAGACTGCTGGCCAGGGCAGCAAAGCAGTCAGTGGTTTTCCTGCGGTCTCTTCACCCACCTCTGACTTTGTCTCACTATTAATTCAGGCTCCGGCAAACTTTTTTTTTTTTTTTTTTTTCCACACCAACTTCCTTCTTTGTCTCTTACATGTTTTAGCTCCTGCCCTATTAAATCAAAATATTAACAGGACTTTCCTACTGTAGGTTCAGTGCTATGGGATATAAGGAGCCAGTGGCACTGATCCTCCCAAAATCAACATCTAAGAAAATCACTGTTGCTACTGACATCTGTGTAAACCCACCTTGTGATGATTCAAGAGAAGAAACCCAATGAGATTCTAACGTTACCATGTTGTCATGGGAGTCCGGGCTGTGAATTTCTCTTTCACTCACTTTCTCTCTTTGTTTAAAGCCATTTTATAACCTTTGGCCTGTTTTTATGCTCTTTCTTTCTTTATATGTTTATTTTTCACCAGTAGCCCCTTATGGGGGAAAATGGTCCATGCTGGGTGGGGTCTGCTTTGTTTTGCCTTTGCCTTTCCCTGTGAAGTCGGATATCCACAAGAAAGGGCTGAGATCACAGCATGCGTTAGCGATGCTCAGTGGCCTGTAATCTCCCTCTCCTTCTGTGCCTCCATTTCCTGGCGACCTAACATATCAGCATGTGCTTTTCTGCAGTACTGGCAGGATCAAAAGTCAGAAAAGATGATTCAGGCTCCATGTCTATTATGGAATAATTGTCTTATCTGCATGATAATACACACATATATTTCTGCTAAATTATCTACATCCTAAGTATTCATTCATGCTCGGGAGAAGGTGATGAATGCGCCAGATGCTTACATGTGGTGAGATCATGAGGGCAGGTGGAGCAGGGCAGCTTGCCAACTGTTTGGGTGGCTATTTGTCAAGAGAATGAGTCATGCCCGCAGCCCCGGTTGTCCCATTCCTGATACTGCTTTTAATATGTTTCACTGGAAAGGGGCCAAGGGCCCCACACCAAAACTCAGGCCATTATTTCACCTATTGGCAGTGTATAGTTCTATGCTGCTTTTTCCTCTCTACTGTTACAGGAGACCTGTGTCTCCCTCTCTATTCTGGTCTGTTTCAAAGCTAGGACACAACCTTATTTTATACTATTTATTTGATTCTTTAAATATCCTTCAAGAATATATTATGTTGTTTGAGGAGGCCCTAACCCCCAGACAAGGCTGTCTACTGTTTTTGCAGTCAGTACCATTGGACTTCTCCTGGGCTCTCTCATTAATTTACCACTGTGCTGAATGCTTTGGCTATGTACACATTTGCATTTGGTATTTGGAGGGAAAAGAGAGGACATGCTCTGCTCTGGCAAGGGCCACAGAACTCAGGGTTGGTTTGAGTGGAACCAGGGCTACATTGAAGCCATCTGCTAGAATCTGGAGGCGTTCAGTGGGCCTGCTGGCCTGCAAGCCTACAATGTGAGAACTACTGTGTTGCCATGCTGTGGGTAGGATGGGACTCTAATGCCTTGGGTAGCTTTTGTTTCTAAGATGGACTGAGCTGCCCTGACTGCACCTGCTGTCCTATTGTCTATTAAGTAGTACTGAGGCTGGGCAAGTCTCAGGAAGAACTGATCTGAAGTTTAAGCTCCAAATCAGACTAGCTTCCCCAAGACTGTCTCCAAGGCAATCTCCAGGGCATCTGCCCGACCTGACAGTAGCAACAAGAGGCACATGAAGACCTAGATGAAAGAATGCCATGTCACATCGGCAGTGGGAACAGAGAGCTGTATTTTTTTTTCTGCATTCTGCTGTGCAATGTCCTAAGCTGTCTGTATGACCTTGACAGCTACAGCAGAATTTCCTGGCCCTGTGACATGGGAGGGGGCTGAGTCATTACTTCTATTTGCTAAATTGGGGCCAGTGTAGATGAGGACACTTGGTTATTTAGAGCTTTTGTTTATCTGCCAGGTTTGGTGATCAATGCTGGCCAGGAGGCCAGGTGTGGTCAGATGTCAGCATTGTAATCAGGAAGCGTGGAAATTTCTGGTTTCAGCTTTTCTCTATTTTTATGACCATATTTATTGGGTTTTCTATGAGTTTGGAACATGCAAACTTTGTGATTCAGAGTGAAACTTTATAACATTTAATGTCATCATCCTGAAACTGGCCATTTTTTTTCTTTAATTATACATGGAACAGGTTTGGAGGATGCTTTGAACTCACTGGCCTTCCTCCCTTCCTTTTGGCATCAGTATTGAGGCCCCAGCCCTTTTTGTGTGTTTTGAGTGTCCCTTGCTCAACTCACTGTCTTGTTCCCCAAGTTATTAGTAAAGCATTTGTAGCACTGGGAATTCTATAAATGCATTTCAAAACTAAATGTCAATTGAAGAACAAAATCTCACCCAGTGTATAAATTGAGGACATGACTGCTTCAGGGTACAGTTTTGGAGAAGGTATTTTTTTTCCCCTTCCAGGTCAGAGTTGCTTTCCTGTGTAGCCCTGTCTGTCTTGGGACTCACTCTGTAGACCATCCTGGCCTTTAACTCACAGAGACTCGCCTGCTTCTGCTACTCATGTGCTGGAACTAAAGGCATGAGCCACCACCATCCAGAAGTTTATAGGAAGGTCTTTGTTGTATATATGAGGGAGAGTATAGTCAGAGGCATCTGGAAGAGTCCAGAACAGAGAGAGAACATAGTAGACTAAGCATGGTCAGTAGAGCGAACAAGATCATGAGAGAATAGAGTGGAGAGCAGGAGAGGAGGGGAGGGAGGGAGGGGCCAAGAAAGCTAAGACAGCACATGACTGAAATTATATACAAATGAGAGGCTGGGGATGGGAAGCCTATGAGCTGGAGAAGTTTAGGACAGGGAGCAGGTTAGAGAAGCTGAGAGGAGACCCTGATACTGAGATAGCCTGTCACCATAGTTATAGGATAGTCACTTTAAAAATGTTCTGACATTTGTAAAGAGGAGAAAAAAATAGGTAGGAATGATGTGCCTAAGACTGAAAGTCATGCCACACTAAAACATTATTTTTCTGAAATAGACTCTTTGGGAAAAATTCAAAACATCTGGGTTAGATTATAGAATATAAGCACAGAATGGAAAGTGGTCTTTTGATTAGAATGAATAATTCTGAAATTTTATAATCTCATTGTCCTCATATCTTTACAAATAATATAAAACACCCTCATGTGGTTTTACTATTTATGCTTTTCTTGTTTGGGGGAAGGTGAAGAGGTGGGCCAGGGGCCTGTAAGAGGTTGATAGGAAAGGAGCTCCATGTGATTTCTTTCTTGTATTTTCATATCTCAATTCCTTGGTCATTCCCTCCAGTTCTTGAGGTGTTGACAGCTGGAAATACACTGAGCTGCAGTCCACATTCAGAAGTTATCGATATTTTCTAACTGAGGTTCAGTGGTGTGAGTTGGTTTAGGTGAAAATGTGCCAAAGTCTTAGGTCTCCTGTGCCTTGTCCAGGTTTATTATAGTTTTAGTAACACAATGTCAGGAACTAGAAAGCACACCGTCACCTGGGGCCCATGCTGAATGCATATCTTATTTTCAGAATGACTCTGCATAGACTCGCATGGCCACCAAGCAGTCATTCTTTCTTCTGAGGGTCACATTTCTTTGAGTTCCAAAGCTGTTGAGTGTTTGAGATCTAAAATGTCATTCCTAAAAAAGTTAATAGCTGCTTAGAGCATGAAAAATCACCTTAACTAATTTTACCAAAGGGCCACTGAGAAAAGAGAAACAAGTCAACAGATTTGTGACTGTGTCAGATGTCACTGTTAGCGTTTAGATCTTAAAGGCCATTGCGTTGAAGGCTTGGTCACCAGCAATATTGGGAGACACTGGAACCTTTAGAAGGTAGAATCTAGGAGGAAGTTTGGCTCTTTTTTGTGTACCCTCACTGGGTAAACTGGAACCCTAGTTTCTCTCTCTCTCTCTCTCTCTCTCTCTCTCTCTCTCTCTCTCTTTCAAAGCCAATACAAGTGAGTTCTAAATTCCTCCAAGTGCTTCAGTGGTACACTGCTTCTCCACAAGCCCCAAAGCAACAGAGCAATGGACTATAGACTGAAACTGTTTAACTGTGCATTGAAGTAAATACTTCTTTCTTGTAAGGTGATTGAAAGATCCTTCCCCTAAACACTAGCCAGCATGGAAAACTCCTGCAGTCCAGAGCTCCTCCAATAAAAATCGAGTTTGCTGGATACCCCCAACTACAAATCTCACCCCGACCTCCAAACCACCCCATCAACCAGTGATTTCAGCAGCTGAGACCCAAAGATTCTTAGCACCTATTGGATCAAGAGCAACTTATCTGAGACCCACAGTTTGTCAATACCTATTGGATCAAGAGCTTTTATACAATCAAGAGTTCCTTCTGGATCAAGAGTTCATATTGGACCAAGACTGGACTTTTGACATACAGAATCAGCCAGCTCTTATTGCACCAAGAATTGCTCACTGTGACACAGAATACACTACCTACAAGTGGACCAAAAGGCCAGATTGGGCCAAAAGAGGCTTTCTGAGACATAGAAACAGCCAGAACAGATTGTACCAAAATCAGAGCCCTGAGATACAGACAAATCCTACATTGATTTGAGAGAGCAATGGGTAGATGCCAGTGCAAGAATATATACAACAACATAAAGAACAATATGGCACCATCAGAATCTGGTGGATCTACAACAAGACCAGATCATGGCAATTTAGAAGAAGCAGAGGGAAACAACCTTAAAAACAAATTTATGAAGATCATAGGAGACTTAAAAAAATAAAATAAAAAAAAACCCTTGAGGAAATAGAGGAAAGGACAAACAAAAAAATTGGAAGACATCAATAAATTCCCCAAAGAAACTAAAGAAAGCCAAAGAAGCAATCCAACAGGAAAGGAAACAGTTCAAGATTTAAAAATTGAAATAGAAGCAATGAAGATGACAAAAATCAAGGCAATAATGGAAATAAATTTGAAGAAACAAACTGGAACTACAGATGCAAGCATAACCAACAGAATGTAAGAGATGGAAGAGAGAATCTCTGTATGAATTTTCAATAGTGGAAATAGATATGTCAGTCAAAGAAAACACTAAGACCAAGAAAGTCATAACATAATACATCCAAGAAATATGTAACACCTAGGATCAAACCTAGGAATAAGAATAGAAGAAAGTGAAGAATACCAGCTCAAAGGCACAGAAAATATGTTCAACAAAATCATAGAAAAAAACTTATCCAATCTAAAGAAAGAAATGCCTATATAGATAAAATAAGCATACAGAACACCAAATAGACTAGACTCCCTCCAAAAAAGTCAGTTCACCACAAAATAATCAAGCCACTATGACTACAGAATAAAAAAAAATACTAAGAGCTACAAAGGTAAAAGGTTAGGTTACCCATGAAGGCAGACCCATAAGAATAACACTAGACTACTCATAAAAGCAATAAAAGCCAGAAGGTCTTTTAATGACAGCTTAAATTTCCTTTGGTATTATAGGTCTGTTTAGGTCTTTAATGTGATCTTGATTTAATTCTGGTAGATGGTACTTGTCCAGAACTATGTTCACAGCAGCATTATTTGTAATAGCAAGAACATGGAAACAACCTAGATGCCCCTCAACTGAAGAATGGATTAACAAACTGTGGTAGATTTACATAATGAATACTACTCAGCAGTAAAAAAAAAAAGTGATATACTAAAATTCACAGGCAAATAAATGGATTTAGAGAATATCCTCCTGAGTGAGGTATCATAAACCCAGAAGGAGAAGCAGGGGATGTACTCACTCATTAGTAGACTTTAAAAAACAAAAAAAGATGTCATTGTATAGAAGAGCTCAAGGCTAGAATATAGCTAAATGACACAGTGCTTGACTTCTGCATTGATGGTCTCTGGCAAAGGTGTGGATGAGGAAGGACTTGTTTTCTTTAAAGGGTTGGTATTGGGGAATTTAATTATGCTCTAGTAAGTAAATGAACAGCATGAATGGGATTTTTTGTAAATGGGGGAAATCATAACAGTGGGTATAAAATTGAGAGGACTGATAACTGAGTTTCATTGGGTGCATGATGTAAAATTACCAAATAATAAAAAGAGAAAGAAAAAAAGAAAAAAAGGAAGAAAAACAACAACAAAAAGAAATAAAAAAAAAAAAGCCAGAAGGTCCTGGTCAAGTGTTATACAGATGCTAAGAGCCATGGATGTCAGCCTGAATACTATACCCAGCAAAACTATCAATCACCATAGATGGAGTAAGCAAAATATTTTACAACAAAACCAGATTTAAATAATATCTATCCACAAATCCAGCACTACAGAAAGCACTAGAAGGAAAACCTAAGGAAATTAGATACACTCATGAAACCACAAACAATAGATAATCTCACAAAAGAAAAACCCAAAGAAGTGAAACAGATACACAAACTATCACCAAAAATAACAGAAATTAACAGTCATTGGTCATTAATATCCCTTAATAGCAATGGACTCAATTCACCTATAAAGAAACACAGGCTAACACACTGGGTACAAACACAAAATCCATCCTTGTGCTGCATAAAAGAGACATACCTTAACTTCAAAGACAGACACAGGTTCAGAATAAAGGGTTGGGAAAAGACTTTCCCATCAAATGGATTTGAAAAACAAGTTGGTGTAGCCATCCTAATATCTAAAAAGTTAATCAACAGAGATCAGGGTAGACATTACTAATTCATCTCAGGAAAAATCCATCAAGGTGAAGTCTCAATCCTGAACATTTATTCCACCAAAACAAGGGCACCTGCATATGTAAAAGAAAACATTACTAAAACTTAAATATCACATTAAACCCCACACATTAATAGTGGGAGACTTCAATACTCCACTCTTACCAATGGATAGGTCTACCAGACAGAAACTTAACAGAGAAATAAGGGATCTAACAGATGTTATGATTCAAATGGACTTTATATATATATATATATGTATATATATACATATATATATAAACTTTCCACCTAAATACAAAGAAATATACCTTTTTTTTCAGCACTTCATGAAACTTTCTTTAAAATTGACCACCAACTCTGTCATAAAGCAAATATAAATAGATACAAAAAATAGGAAAACTTCTTGTATTCTATCAGACCCCCATGGGCTAAAGTTAGAGTTCAACAACAACACAAACCACAGACAGCCTACAAACTCATGAAAACTGAACATCTGTCAATTGAACCAGCTCTGGGTCAAGGAAGAAGTAAAGAAAAAAAATAAAAACCAAAGACTTCCTAGAATTCAATGAAAATGAAGCCACAACATACTCAGACTTATAAGACACAGTGAAAGCAATCCTAAGAGGAAAATTCATAGCACTAGATGCCTATATGAAAAACTTGGAGAAATCTCACACTGCAGACTTAACAGCACAGCTGAAATATATAGAACAATTAGAAGTGAACTCACCTAGAAAGAGTAGATGGCAGGAAATAATCAAACTCAGGGTTGAAATCAATAAGATTGAAACTATGTGAACAATACAAAGAATCAATGAATCAAAGAGAAAGTCAAAAAAATAGATAAACCCTTGTCCAAACTAATCAAAAGGCAGAGAGTATCCAATTTAACAAAATCAGAAATGAAAATGAAGACATAACAACGGACACCAAGAAAATACAGAGAATCATTAAGTCATACTTTAAAAACCTATACTCCACTAAATCAAAAACCTAAAAGAAATGGACAGCTTTTTGGACAGGTACCGCTTACCAAAATTAAATCAAGAATAAATAAGTGAGTTAAATAGACTTATAATTGCCAAGGAAATAAAAGCTATTATTAAAAGTCTCCCAACCCAAAAAAGCTCAGGGACAAATGGTTTCAGTACATAATTATACTAGATTTTTAAAGAAAAACTAATATCAATACTTCTTAAATTGTTCCACATGATACAATCAGAAGAAACATTGTCAAACTCTTTATGAGGCTATAGTCACCCTGATTCCCAAGCCACACAAAGATGCAACAAAAAAAGAGAATTACAAACCAATCTCCTTCATGAACATTGATACAAAAATATTCAATAAAATAATTGCAAACTGAATTCAAGAACATATCAAAAAAATCATCCACCATGATCAATTAGTCCTCATCCCAGAGATGCAGGAATGGTTTAACATATGAAAAACTGTCAATGTCATCCATCATATAAATAACCTGAAAGAAAAAAAAACATGATCATCTCATTAGATGCTGAAAAAGCCTTTGGCAAAATCCAACAGTCCTTAATGATAAAAGACCTGGAGAGAACAGGGATACAGGAAAAATGCCTAAACACAATAAAGGCAATATACAGCAAGCTGTCAGCCAACATCAAACTAAATTCAGAGAAACTGAAAGCAATCCCACTAAAATCTGGAACAAGACAAGGCTGTCCTCTCTCCCAATATCTATTCAATATAGTTCTCAAAGTCTTAGCTAAAGCAATAAGACAACAAAAGGAGATTAAGGGCAAACTGGAAATGAAGAAATCAAACTATCACTATTGGCAGATAATATGATTGTATACATAAGTAACCTCCACAATTCTACCAGGGAACTCCTACAGCTGATGAACACCTTCCACAATGTAGCAAGATACAAGATTAACTAAAAAAAAAATCTATAACCCTCCTATACAAAAGCATTAAACAGGCTGAAAAAGAAATCAAAGAAACATTTCTTTTTATAATAGCTAAATAACATTAAGTATTTTGGGGTGATTCTAACAAAAGAAGTCACAGACCTTTATGACAAGAACTTTATGTAGCTGAAGAAAGAAATTAAAGAAGATATTAAAAAGTGAAAAGATCTCCCATGCTCCTGAATAGGTATTATCAGCATAGTAAAAATGGTAATATTACTAAAAACAATCTACAGTTTCAATGCAATCCTTACCAAAATCCCAACACAATTCTTCACAGACCTTGAAAGAACAATACTCAACTTCATAAGGAATAGCAAGAAAACCAGAATTACCAAAACAATCCTGTTGAAAAATTGAACTTCAGGAGGCATTACCATCTCTGACTTCAACCTCTTCTGTAGAGCTACAGTAATACAAACAGGTTAGTACTGGCATAAAAACCGACTTGGGGATCAAGGGAATGGAATCTAAGACCCTGACATTAACCCACACACCTATGAACACCTGATTTTTTTTTTTCCTTCTTTATTTTGTATTTATCAAAAAAACAGTAAAAAGAATTTAAAAATGCAGAAGAATTAACAATAACTATACAGAGGATAAGAATCATAAGCATGGATTATCAAGGATGGAAATGCAAATAAGATTGCTACACATATATTTTCTTTGTGTTCAGCTTTCCCTCTGAATTTTTTTTTCCATCCCTGTATATTCTTATTCAAGGTCTCTTCCCCCTCCCACCACATCTGGTCATTTTTCTTCTCTGCAACTCCCCATCCCCTCCCTTGGCAGGGAGCAGACAGTCCTATGGTCCCACTGACCCAATAATGCTTGGATCAGTCTTCACTCCTGGCTAAATCCAGTATTGTCCCCCCTCCCTCAAGAGTGAGTCAGGTGATCCTATAGATGGACTGGGGTTTGAAGGGTCAGTCCAGGGTGTTTCTGATCCCAAGCTGTTCAGTGGTTGTGGTTTGCTGCTTGGGCATGTTTGGCTTTTTTTCTTGTTTGTTTGTTTAGAGACCACTAGTGAGTGAGTACATCCCCTGCTTATCTCTCTGAGTTTGTGATACTTCATTCAGGAGGATATTCTCCAAATCCATCCATTTGCCTGTGAATTTTAGGATATCATTTTTTCTTACTGCTGAGTAGTATTCCATTGTGTAGATGTACCACAGTTTGTTAATCCATTCTTCAGTTGAGAGACATCTAGGTTGTTTCCAGGTTCTTGCTATTACAAATAATGCTGCTATGAACATAGTTGAGCTAATACCTTT
>PVIH01003992.1:135385-149146 GCA_004025045.1 Sigmodon hispidus | reverse complement strand
TTCCAGGTTCTTGCTATTACAAATAATGCTGCTATGAACATAGTTGAGCTAATACCTTTGGTATGTGAATGTGCTTCTTTAGGGTATACACCCAGAAGTGGTATTGCTGGGTCCTTGGGGAGACTGATTCTTAATTTTCTGAGAAACCGCCATATTGCATTCCAAAGTGGCTGAACAAGCTTACACTCCCACCAACAATAGAGGAGTGTTCCCCTTGCTCCGCATCCTCTCCAACATAGGCTGTCATCTGTGCCTTTTATCTTAGCCAATTTAACAGAGTCATCCTCTGAAATGGACATCTTCCCTCAGACTCACCTTTCACTTGCTCTCCAAAGTGCGTTCATCATAGTTACTTTCTCCCCCAAAAGGCAATTCCCTAGTCCTATGTCAGCTATTAAAGGACTATAATCTTGTCCCTATTTTTCCTGAGTAGACAGTTTGGTCACACAGCAGTTGAAGGAGCATGTGTAGAACTACTATTTATTGCTCCAAGTAAGGTCAGCCCTCACTGGAACTTAAAACAGAAGCAACCTAGGGCTGAGGACAATCTGTATTTTCAGACTAATTTACATTAAAGAGCGTTGGTGCAGGTGTAGATTAAATCCTTTCTATTCTATAGATTGTTTTCCCTTTTAGAAATTTCAGATGCTTTCACACATTAATCTGCACCATTGCACTAGGGAACAGGTCTCCCTAACACAGAGAGGTAGAAGGTCTGCATGCACAAGGCTGCTGACAAAGCACTGGGCAGTTGGGTAATGCTAGTCTGCAGTCTGTAATATTGTTCCATCATACATTTTCAAACTTCAACCTCTTAAATTTCAAAAGTTAATGTGAAGTGTCCTTGTGTGTGTTCATCCATGGGTTAGAGCACTAATAGCATTAACCAAAGTTTTGTTGCCTGAGGTCAACATGGTAGATCTGCTACTCTAACCCTTGACCTCCAGAAAAAATATCCAGCATTTTAACCCCAAAAGTCTATAAATTTTTATATTCTATAAAAATAAATGAAAATAATAGTATCCACCTACTAGGATTGTATAAAGGATTAAATGAGCTTGCACACTTCTACTTCTAGCCCCCCATATGCCTAATAGAGAGCTTGGAAAAGGTCCAGGTAGAGAAAGATGTTCCATCAGTGCTAGCTATAATTATTCTTTCCAAATTGTGAACGCTTTATTTAGTATCCCCAAATTTTTTTTTTTTTAAGGTCTGGATGACAACATTTCCTAACTTAGGAATGAATAGCCCTGCAGAGTCCTAGCATACAAATTCAGTGTATGCTATTGCTCTTCCTACTTCCATCCACCCTTCCCTCTCCGTTCCTTCTCCTCTATTACTCTTCTTCTGTCCTTCAGTTATCACTTTCTCCCTCCTCATCTGCTTTCTTCCTGTCTTCATTTCCTCCTCCTGTCTCTCTGAGGAGAATTTTCAGAGTACTGATGGGGAAGAAGTTAAAGTATTAACTTCAGGAATGTAATATACACAATGGAGAAGTTTATCATTTTATGGCATAGGGGAGATATGCACATATAAATTTAAAATTAAATTTAGAGCCAAAGTAATAGTTATAAAGGTATCCCAGAAGAAAAAGCATTGAATTCTACCTGCAATTATCAGATCAACTTTTCCTGAGAAGGTAATATTATACTCGAGTCATGGAGAATGAATATAAGTTTGATATAGTGTTTTCAAATTTTAAGTTTACATGTTGCAATTAAAAATTGCAACCTTGTGCCAATCATAAATCACGTCAAATCATGTGTCAGTCATTGGAAAACTTTGACTCTAGAAATGAATTACTAAGCCTGTCAATATTGTTACCAATGAAAATTAAAATAGGAGATAAATGTTAAAAAATTATAGATTGTAAATAGTACTATATAAGAATATATACACTATATACATACAATACATACAAAATATACTATATAAATATATGTATGAACTTAAAATTTATAGTTAGACAGCTTTTCTTCTGCAAGTGATTTACCATAATTGATAAATACATAAAAATGTTTAAGTTCAGAGAAAAAACAAACTTTGATATGTATATAAATGTGAGAGGGAAAAATAGAGAAACATATTATTTAAAAATCTAGAAGTCATTTGTAATATCAGAGAATATAACCTATAAAATATATAACCTATAAAATATTTTGGGGTTCAAAGTATTTCAGACCAATAAATGTTTTGTATTGGTCTGAAATATTTTGAACCCCAAAACAATGGACATGCAATAAATAAAAGCTGCTTTATGGAAAAGGCAGGGAATTCCATATAAGTGGCAGTAACTCTGCAGATCTGCTTTTCCTATACCTATTGCCCTAACATGGAAAAGTAAATATCAATTAAGTAACTAAATAGTTATATTGATATTTCTTTATATACATATTAACATAAGGAGAGTTACTATTTAATGATAATTAGCACAATGGGGAAGGTGATTATTTGTGGAGAATTTTTCAAAAGCTGAAGCATTTTTTCAAGAGGGTTCTCAAAAACATTAATTCTATGAATGAGCAATGTTCTGTGATCAGGCTCCATGGTAAACAATGAATGCCCCATGGGATTTGCTTGAAAGGCCTTGTATGAATCAAGTGTTCCACACTGGGACTTTAAACATTAGAAATAAAGCAAACAACTCTCAATGTTAAGCAGTCAAGGGCTTTTAGGTTTGTTTTTAAATGTTTTCAGAATAGGGTATCCTGAGGTTGAATAACTTTGATTAAAACACTTTTTAAAGTGTGTGTGTGTGTGTGTGTGTGTGTGTGTGTGTGTGTGTTTTCCACATGCAGAGGGCCTATGTTTCATGCAGGATCCCTAGCTGTTGGTCCAGAGTCCATGAGCTTTTGTTATCTCAGATTGACAGCTGTGCAGTTTGGTCTGTTTATAAGGTCCCAGGAGTGGGATCAGGATCTGTCCCTGAGGCTTAGTGAGCTTTCTGGAACCTAATTCCCATGCAGGGCTGCCTCACCATGCAGGGGAGGAGCTTAGTCCTGCCTCAAAGTGACAGGACATACTTTGTTGACTCCTATGAGAGACCTGAAGAAATGAACAGGGTGGGGAAGAGATAGAGGAGGAACTGTGATTCATATATAAAATAAATAAAAAATTAATAAAAAAGAAAAATGTGTGTGTATGTATGTATGCATGTATGTATGTGCACATATGTGTGCACCTGTATCCAAGTACATACAGGCCCTATAAGTGAGGGTGCCATGGCACACAGAACAACCTTCAGGAGTTGGTTCTCTTCCTTCCCTGTGTGGGTTCCAGAGATGGAACTCAGGTCCCCATCCTTGACATCAAGCGCCTTCATAGTCTGAACTATCCTTCTGGTCTCACATTTTGTAACACTTATCGTCACTATGTGGCATTCCTTGTGACAATGTAGTCATGTGGGACCCAGCAGCATTTTTAAAATTTGCCTACAGCCAAAGGTAGTAAGCGAATATATTGTGATGGGTATCTCAACTATAAAGTTCTATAGTGGGACAGTTCATGGGCTTCAGAAATTTGGATCAAACCAGTTACCAAGGCATGCACATAACACACTTCCTTATGAGCCTACCTGGCATCTGCCAGAGGCGCTGTCAGAGGTCCTGATGATGCCCAGTTAATGAACAATGACTGCACAATGTCATCGGATGGGGACACAGCCTGGGTCTTCGCAGGAGGGTATATAAGGCTCTCCCCACTTGTGAATAACATACAAGTTAGCTGTTTGCTTTTCACCTGACTCCTGGTACCCGAGCTCATGACAATGTGTCTTCTCATCCCCTCCCCTGAGGGAGACATCAGGGCCCTAAACAACAGCAACAAAGTTCAGCTCTCATTCCTAATGCTTACCTTTACTTACAATCTATTTAAATTACAAAAGTCATCCATTTAAAGAAAAAGGAAAAAATGAATTAATTTACAATTTTAGCAAACTAGACACATATAAATTGTACCAACCTTGCCTATACAAGGGCTATAGTTTACAAAAGACATTAAACAAGTACCAGGAAAAATGCATGCATGGATTTGGTCCTGTGTCCCAGTGACTAGCAGTGGGTCAGTCTGTGTCCTGGAAGATGAGTGCTCCTGACATAGGGCACTTAACTCTCACGATAGATGTTGCCATGGGGATCTTAATTCCTAGAGTCCCTGTTTTACTGCTTCTTGCTTTTTCCATTCTCTAAGTAGCAAAAGAGCTTTTCACAGAAGACTTGCAGAAGAAATCCCTTAGAGTCATGTCAAAAACTGGGTTAAGAGCATGTTATAAGCCAATCATTGGCAAAGAACCAGAATAGACACAATCTCTCCCCTCTACCCACATCACAGAGCAATGCCTTCTTAACCCAGAGTGTACCCCAGAGCAATTTAGAGTTTATTAAAATAGGCTTCTGGGCCCCACTGAAGACATCAGAAGGTATAGGGTGGAGCCCATGGGATTGTATTCTCATCAAATTCCCTGGTAAATGAGAATCTGCTTGTCATTATGAGCAAGTCTTGCATGGGAGAAAAGCTCAAACAACTAAACAAAATTAGCATATGGGAGTTGGAGAGATGGTGATAGCTGAGCAGTTAAGAACTTTTACTAATCTTCCAGAAGACCCAGGTTTGGTTCCTAGAACACACACACACACACACACACACACACACACACACACACACACACACTCACACTCACACACACCTGGCTGTAGCTCCATTCCCATGGATCAAATGCCCTCTTCAGGCCTCTGGGGGCACCAGGCACACAAGTGAAGAAGCAAAGACATGCATGCAGGCAAAACACCCATACACATAAAGTACATTTTATTTATAAGGAGCAGGAGAAGTGAAATTTAAATAATAAATCATAGCTCATCCTGTATCTCTTATTACTATTTTAATTACTTTACATATATCCTTAACATTAAATTAAGTATTGTTTTGTCTAAAGCTGACCCGGTACATATTTTAAGCTTGGCCTAAAGGTGTTTATAACCTTGCTAGATGTATATAATATAAAATACTCTTGGAACAGGTATCAGAGTCTCAGCAAATCACATGTGGTCAGCCACTCAAACCATGTGGGGAAAAAAAAACAGGCAGAAGCTACCACCAAGTATGGCCTATGTGTCTAACTTCCAATCTTTGAAATAGCTATAAATGAAACCTGTCCATGTGGTAGGGAGGAGCACTTTGAACCATTTTGTCTTAGTAGGCTGTCCAGCTCTAGAATCCCAAAGGCAGGGATTCTAAGGTCTTCAGAAGTTAGTCCATTGTAATTGCGCTTTATAACACTATTGTATCAAAGTAAAGACACAGTCCAGTTTCTTCTGGGCATTTTGGAAGTGTATTTTTACATCCTATCATCACTCTTGTAGATGCATCGGAAGCTATTACTAAGGCATTTAAATTTAGTAATCAGGAATCTTCCATCACTATTCAGAAACAGTACCCTTCATATATCAGTGAGCCAATACAGAGAAAGCTATAACACTTCTAGGCAAAATTCATATTATTTGATAAACTTTTAAAAGGGAAGGAAAATGGAGGTGGTTTAAAATTTCTCTATCCCAACAAAAACCCAATGCTAACCACTTTTATAAACAGCCCCAGAATAACACTTTACCAGATGCTCCTTTAATTCTCAGGGATTAATTTGAGAGTTAATTATCCATTTTAACCAATTACCAATAGTAGCAAAAAAGGCACTTGGTTCTGAACTAATGCCTTTAATTTTATTATGGACCCTTGTTCATTTCTACTTCTAAGGATCAAAATCATTTTTGACATATTTTTAAGCCCCAGGAAGAATTTGGCCTTCTGTTTGGCAACATTTGAGCAAGTGATGGCTGTTGCAAGCCCTGCAGGCAGCTTGTACTTCCCCGTGCCTGCTAGCAAGAAGACAATGAGATAAAAGATGTTACAATAAAATACACAGTTAGGAAGAAAGTTGAATCAATAACACTTTCTTTTCCCCATCATTATAAACACCATTGCTGCCAGTAAACACACTGAACAATGACACAGGAGATCTGAATTCGCAAAGCCACATCCTAAAAATGTTTCTTACCTGACCTGGTAAAGGTTTGGCTTGGGTGTCTGTGTGTTCATTTCTAACATCCCGTCCAAAGGTAACAAGGTTTCTTGCTGTCCTATCAATCTTTGAGGATAGTGTTAATAGCATTTGACAGGAAAAGATTAATTGCAAAATGAGAGGAAGCAGAAGGTGGAATAATCCTTTCTCTAAATAAGAAGGACTTGTAAACGATCCTGTGACACCGATTCTGAAATCAAATTTAGCCTAATCATCGAAGCTTGTTTATTGAGAGCCAGCTTCAAAGAATGGTATCTTCCTGCCAACTGTGTGCTTTATGGTTTTCAAATATTTCATGAACTTTTTCTCTTTTAGAGTTAATTCTCCATCTCTTTCCAGAGTTGTTTGTGGGTGACATTGACACATGTAGCTCACCAGGGAAAAACCAAAATGTGTAGTTGAAATTAAAGGAAAATTTGGCCAGAACATGGCTGGTATAATAGCAGCGGGAGAACAGCAGAATCCCTGGGCACACGGCTGAGAGGTGAGAGTTCAGGCAGTGAAGTCACTCCCTGGGATGGGCAGAGCACAATCTGCTCAGTCCACAGCTGGTATAATAGCAGCTAGGGAACAGCCAAGATGCTAGGTGCACAGCTGAGAGGTCAGAGGTCAAATGGTGACAGTCACCTGAACCTAGGCCCTGGGACTGCACTCAGCTTTAGCACAGAATAGTCTGTCCAGAACACAGCTGGCGTATTAGCATTGGGGGAGCAGCTGAGTCCCTAGGTGCACAGCTGAGAGGTGAGAGGTCAAGAGCTAATGACAGGCATCATAGCACTGCTACCTCAGAAGAGGAGCAGACCCTTTGAACACATAGCTGATTCATAGCCCTCAGACCAACAACCCACTAAGAACAGACCAAGAACTAACTAAGAGTGAATTGAGGAAACAAAGGGCAGATGCCAGTGCAAGAATACATACAACAATACAAAGGTCAACACGACACCACCAGAAGAAGCAAGTGGTTCTGTAGCTTCAAGACCTGAACATAACAATGAAGAGGGAACAAAAGGAAGCAACCTTAAAAACAGGTTTACAAAATAAATAGGAGCCTTAAAACACGATGTAAAAACCCCCCTCAAAGAAATAGAAGAAAATACAAACAGAAAATTAGAAGAGATGAACAAACCCTGAAAGAAAATAAAGAAAACCAAAATAGGTGAAAGAAATTAACCAAGAATTAAAAATTGAAATAGAAGTAATAAAAAAGGAACAAACCTAGACAAAGCTGGAGAAAATATGAAAAAAAAAGACCTGGAACCACAGATTCAAGCATAATTAACAGAATCCAAGAGACGGAAGAGAGAATCTCTGGGGTGGAAGACTCAATAGTGGTAACAGATATACCAGTTAAAGAAAACACTAAAACCAAAAGAGTCATAACACAAAATGTCCAGGAACTTTGGGACACCACAAAAGGGTCAAAACTGAGAATAATTGGAATTGAAGAAGGAGAAGAATACCAGCTCAAAGGCACAGGAAATATATTCAACAAATTCATAGAAGAAAAATTCCCCAACCTAAAGAAGGAAATGCCTATAAAGATACAGGAAGCCTGCAGAACACCAAATAGACTAGATTCACATTGAAAGTCTGCTTGCCATATAATTATCAAGCCACTAAACCTACAGAACAAAGGAAAAATACTAAGAGCTGTAAAGGAAAAAGGCCAAATCACCTATAAAGGCAGATCCATCAGAAGATACCCAACTATTCAATGGAAACAATGAAAGCCAGAAGGTCCCGATCAGACATTATACAGACACTAGAAGTGCATGGATGCCAACCTAGAATACTGTATTCAGCAAAACTGTCACACAACATAGATGGAGTAAACAAGATGTTACATGACATAACAAAATTTAAACAATACTTAACCACAAATCCAGCCCTACCAAACCCTACCAAAAACCCTAGAGGGAAATCTCCAACTTAAGAAAACCAAAAACACTCATGTAACCACAAACAATTGATAAGCCCACAGAAGAACCCCTTCCCCCAAAAGAAACTATAACCTACTACCAAAAATGACAGGAAATATCAATCATTGGTCATTAATATCCCTTAATATCAATGGACTTAATTCCCCTATGAAAAGACACACCCTAGCACGATGGATACAAAAACAGAAACCATTCTTCTTCTGCATACAAGAAACACATCTCAACTTTAGAGACAGACACAAGCTCAGAGTAAAAGAATGGGAAAAGACTTTGAATATTCAAAAGCTACTGTAGCCATACTAATATCTAACAAAATAGACTTTAAACTAAAATCAATAAAAAGAGACCAGGATCGACACTACTTATTCATCTCAGGAAAAATCCACCAAGACGAAATTTGAATCCTGAATATCTATGCCTCTAACATTAGGGCACCTACATATATAAAAGAAATGCTACTAAAGCTTAAACCTCATATCAAACCTGACACACTAATAGTGGGAGATTTTAATACCCCATGTTCACCCTTAGATAAGTCAACCAGACAGAAACTCAACAGAAATATAAGGGATCTAGCAGAGGTTATGACCCAAATGGACTTAGTAGATATATATCGGACACTCCACCTAAACAAAAAGGAATATACATATTTCTCAGCACCCCACAGAATTTTCTCTAAGATTTACCACATACTAGGTCATAAAGTAAATATCAACAGGTACCAAAAAATGGGTATAACTCCTTGAACTATATCAGATCACCATGGTCTAAAGTTAGAGTTCCATAGCCGAAGGTGTAGTTCCGGTGACACACATTTAGCTTTAAAGTTAGAGTTCAACACCAAAAATCACAGAAAGCCTACCAACTCATGGAAACTAAACATCACTCAACTGAACCACCTAAAGCAAGAAATTAAGAAAGAAAGCAAAGACTTCCTAGAATTTAATAAAAATGAATCCACAACATACTCAAACTTATGGAATACAATGAAAGCAATCTTAAAAGGAAAATTCATAGCACTAGATGCCTACATGGAAAGACTAGAGAAATCCCACATAAGAGAACTATCAGCACAGCTGAGGACCCTAGAACAATTAGAAGCAAAATCACCTAGAAGGAGTAGATGGCAGGAAATAATCAAACTTATGGCTGAAATCAGTACAATAGAAACAAAGAGCAAAAACATCAATGAATCAAAAAGTTGGTTCTTTGAGAAAGTCAACAAGATAGACAAACTCTTATCCAAACTAACCAAAAGACAGATAGAGAGTATTCAAATTAACAGAATGAGAAATGAAAATGGGGTCATAACAACAGACCCCCAGGAAATTCAGAAAATTATCAGGTCATACCTTAAAAATCAATACTATAATGGAAAACCTAAAAGAAATGAACAGCTTTCTGGACAAGTACCAATTACCAAAATTAAATCAAGATCAGATTAAAGACCTAAACAGACCTATACCACCAAGGGAAATTGAAGCTGTTACTAAAAGTCTCCCATATAAAAAAAAGCCCAGGTCCAGATGATTTTACTGCAGAATTCTACCAGACATTTAAAGAAGAACTAATACCAATATTCAACAAACTGTTCCATACAGTGGAAACGGAAAGAACATTGTCAAACTCTTTTTATAAGGCCACATTGACCCTGATCCCCAAGCCACTCAAAGATGCAACAAAGAAAGAGAGTAACAGACCAGCCTCCCTCATGAACATTGATGCAAAAATACTCAACAAAATTCTGGCAAACCGATTACAACATATAAAATAAGTTATCCATCACAACCAAGTAGGCTTCATCCCAGAAATGTAGGGATGGTTCAACATACGAAAAACTATAAATGTCATCCACCATATAAACAAATTGAAGGAAAAAAACCACATGATCATCTCCTTAGATGCTCAAAAGTCTTTGACAAAATCCAACACTCCTTAATGATAAAAGTCCTGGAGAGATCAGGAATACAGGGAAAATTCCTAAGTATAATAAAGGTGATTTACAAGAAGCCAACAGCCATCATCAAACTAAATGGAGAGAAACTCAAAGCAATCCCACTGAAATAAGGAACTAGTCAAGTTTCATGGAATATTGTTTCTGGTCTGGTGACCACATATCAAAAACTATTATCTCCTAAAAAGGAGAATGCTTAAACTTTTTCCACATGTGACCCTATCTCAGCAGACACATTTTTTAAACAACCAAACATTGACTGATTATAGATCATCAAAAAATCTTTTTAAAATAACTCTTTATTCTACATATAATATGTACCATTTATTTAAGATGAAAGCTAACTTATATGTCAACAAGATGAGTGGCTCTCTCTATTTTTAAACACGGATGTACATTTTGTCTGAATATTTGATACTGTAGGGCATATACCATCTTCATTGACTTTCAGGGTTGATTAGTGTTTTGATCTTATAATCATCTGTGGTGATATATTGCATATTTAATAAAGACAGTATGAAATATCAGAGGAGAGAGCCACCCACTGAAGCAAGCCATGAATGTCAGAGAGTGGTAGCTCGCACCTTTAATTCCATTACTTGGGAGGCAGAGGCAGGCAGATCTCTGTGAGTTCAAGGCAATCCTGGTCTACAGAGGAAGTACCAGGTCAGCTAGGACTGCTACACAGAGAAACCCTGTCACAGGGGGCAGAATAAAAGAATTGGTAATAAGTAAAGCAAAAGCCCTAGTATTCTATTGTAGGTGGCTCTGTCCTTTGATATTTGAGACTTTTTTATTAAATATACAATATATAACCACAGTCATCAGTGCTGAGAACATTACTTCACATGACTATATAAAACAGAATGACAGGATTATGTGTAGAAGTTTCCAGAAATTATTAAAAATTCTGTCCCAACCCCAGCACAGCCATCATTTAACAATTCTGAAATTCAGACTCAAGTCACCAATTCAAACAACTTAAAAAATTAAACATTCTAACATGCCACTGCAGTCCAAAGATAAACTAAATGGATACTTATGTGATGAAAATGGCACTAAGAAAATATTAAAAATCTTTGTTTTCTATTATGTTTCTATAAGACCAGAAATCTTTCTATGTGCAATAAAAACACTAAGATTCATAATATACAAGTCTTTGATCTGAGACAAAATATGAGTTAGCAACCATGCAGTGACTTCACATGATACAGTGTAGGTGAACATCATGAAACATCACAGATTCATTACACATTTGATCTTTGGTCAGTACTTGTTCAAAACTTTTCACTGTTGCCAAATTTTTTTATGACTCTCATGTTCAATTTGTGACTACTTACAGGGTATAAATTTAAGAAATTAAGATTTATAAGAGGTCATGGAGTGAGGAGAGGGCTATTCTTTGAACACACAGTTGGAAATTTGTGGACAAGATAAAAGTATTTAGTAAGCGAAAATAAAAAAACATGACAACTGCTGGATGGAGATCAATCAAAATTTACTCTTCAAACTTCACCTCTAACTCTCTTTTGTATTGTTCCAATTTTAAGTAGCACTGATTAAGGACAACATGGACTTTACTGTCCTTATAATATTATTTTATAAGCCTTTTATAAAGACAAGAGAAAATGAAGTACCAGCTTGACCCAAACCACAATATTTAACAAAGGGTAACATTTTCATCAATGCCTCCTTAACCAAAAGAAAACTTGTCATACAACAAATCATATGAAGAAACTGTCACAAAGGCAGAGACCCCAGAGAGCTCATGATGCATATTTAGGAAAAGAAATACTTGCATGATGGGAGATTGAGCTTTGGCTCAAAATTTTACAGAATTCAAAACAAAAACATCAAAGCTAGAAAAAGGCTGTGTTTTTAAGTTCTGCCAATAGCTCAAATAATTAGAATAAATATTCCATAATAAGTACTTCTCAAAATAGTGAAATACCATAGTTGAATTGTAACTCTACAGAGTAGAATATATTTGTAAAATAATTGTAACACAATTGAAATGCTGTGTTCATATTGACTAAGAATAAAATATAATTATCACAGTAATAATAAATAAAAATAAACCTCGGCCGAAGTTTAATATCAATAGAAATGAACAAAACTAAGTTTACAACATAATAGATAAAGAACAATACAGAGGAATGGTTTCGGATACGAGGGCAACACAGATGATTTACACTAGATACTTAAAATAGAACCAAAACTTAATTTTAATAAGTTCAAGAGCCAGAAGCTATAAAATGGGTTAAAAATGATATAAGACTCAGAGGTAAAAGACGAACCTTTTTGAGAGAAGAGGCAGAGCATGGGGAAGAAAGAAAGGGACTCAAAGATGAAGAACTTTCTTGGCACAACTAAGCAATGAGAGAGCTTGATCCCTACCACATGTTCCAGAGAGCAAGGAGAGTGTCTAAATAGATAACAGTATTTCTCCAAGGAGGGAATCTCACTCATGCCTGGTTTCTGTGGGACATGGTACAGAGAGCATGGTATAGACAGCACCTTAGCCGTTCTTGACCCAGCAACAGAACATCACTGTGATCTCCTAGGCTGTAACTTCTCAATAATTCACTTGTGCTCGCCATCTCTGCCCTCTGTTTTGACACTCAGCCTCGCATTTCCCACTTGCTGCTTGGTAAATTACTTCTTTAAAAAGCTCTGATGGTTATTTTCACATCACTTAAACGGCTCTGCAGGTTTTGTTGGACATAAGATGATTTTATTTAAAAAATTTAATCAGCATAATCTGGATTTAGAGCTGAACAAATGCACCTGGCATGGATCAAAGCAGCAGCCCCACACTTTTCTGTAGTAGATGAGGTAAAGCCATCCAGCTCTCAACTCAAAGCCACAGAGAAGCAAAGCATGATGGGAGCACATCATCATTGTCTCTCTGTGGTTGGCCCTTTCTGAGTATTTCATTTAAATAAAATTATACAGTAAGTGCAAGAATGCTTTAAATTTACATAATATATGTTCGGTTTTATTTGTGTAGTAGCTGCAATAACAAATTACCTGCTCTGTTTCACCGATACTGTTTAAATGTCCCTTCTCAAACTTCTGTCTACTGTAATTGTTTTGAGGGAGGATTAGCTAAGAAGTAAGTAGGCCGCCAGAATATTTTTGGTTTTAATGATAGACAATGTTGTTCTTACCAAGGGATTATGTTTCTCCTTTTTTTTTTTTTAAGAAAGTTTTTTTTTTTTTTATTCTCTCCCTTCTTTCTTGCCTTACCCATCCCTGTTCTCCTGTGAGCTATCTTCCATCATAATATATAGCATGACAGTCCTGTCTAAATTTAATCCTTTAGTCCTACTCTCCTCAGCCTCAATCATCACCAGTCTTATTGCTTCTAAATTACCTTGCCTCTGGTTTTCTGTTATAATAACATAAAATTAACTAAGAGGGGGAACATAGCATCAAGAAGTAGGACTGCCACCCTAAGAAACATGTCTACAGAAAGTGATTTTACACCCAGAAAACAGGGTGACATGGAGACAGTTTAAAGAGAAAGGGAAAAATATATTTAGTTGCTACAAATAGAAAATTCTGGATAGTTCTGGTGAGGGCTCAGAACAGAAGTGTGAGTTGAGTAGTCAGAATCTTCTTAGGATTACTTAAGTGGTAATAACCTACAGGCTAATAGCCACCGTGTTGAGATCTCACATGTAAACTGACTTTGAATATCAGGGTAAGAGCCAACTTTGTTGTACAGTTGCAAAAAAAAAAAAAAAAAAAAAAAAAAAAAAAAAAAAAAAAAAAAAAAAAAAAAA
>PVIH01003992.1:78644-135285 GCA_004025045.1 Sigmodon hispidus | reverse complement strand
TTTTGTAGAATGAAGAACTTAAGAGCAAGGCAGAAAGAGACAATAAATATCTGTGGACCCTACACTCAAGAGACCACACCTATAAAGCTACCTGTGGTACACAGTGAGATCCTGTGTCAAAAAAATACATAAATAAAGGCAAAGGAAAAAGAAAGAAAAAGAGAAGGAAGAAAGGAAAAAAGGACAGAAGGTAGGTTACCTTAGGAGTAGTGCATTAGGATATTTAATAGAAGGACTATCTAAGCCTAGAAACATTCTGGCTGCTCAGGCTGCTTGGTGGCTACTCTTAACTGCGTATAGTTAGTTGCCATTTAAAGATAGAAATCATAACTAAAATAGAAACAAACCAGAAAAGTTTAGAAAAACTCACACCCTGGTTATATTCAGAGTGAAAAGCCTCTTTAGAAAAGTATGCTGAAGCTGTGGCCAAGTTTCTACTTAGTAAAGAGATTGCTATGGAGAGAAAGAAGCCAGCAGAATGACCCTAAAGACTTTTCAGAGACCTTCCCAACAGTCGCTCCCTCAACAGTCCTCAAGCTCCAGAGGTACAGAATGGCTTATATGATGACCGTGGCTACCCTCCATGAGCTTGCTGTCCAGAACTCTCTAAGACTCTGCTGCTTGTGTTCCAGTACAGTTCTCCTTGGCCACCTCAACTGTGGTTCAAGCAGACGCTGGCATTTTTGGCCACCCCACTAGAGAACAGTAGCAATTTTGAAGTCTTCAGACTCACAGAATATAAAAACTAGCAACATACCACCTCCATCTAGAGTCCAAAGTATATCACTGACTGTCTGGAGGTCCAGGCATAAGTCCCTCATGGTGATGGAGTTGGTCATGAAGAGTTCCCAGTAGAGTAATACCTTAGTAGAACTGTGGAAATGGAGCAGCTCCCACTCTCTCAAGACTACAGTGTAACCAATACCAACCTAGGGGAGTCACAGACAGGAGCCTCTAACATGAGAGAGCTAAAACATGGAATGAGCCAAGAAAGCTAAGGTAGCAGGGTTACCCAATGCTTTGGAAGCCCAAACTTATCAATGTATCTAAAATGAAAGATGTTGGGTAAAGGGAACTACTTTCTATCTTTAAAAGTTACTTTTTCTTTTCTTTTCTTTTCTTTTTTTTTTAAAAACTTTATTTACTTCTTTATTTGCCTTGGTGTTTGCCTGGAACTGGAACTACAGACAGTTGTTAGCTGCCATGTGGGTGCTGGGAATCGAACCTGGGTCCTCTGGAAAAGCAGACGGTGCTCTTAACCGCTGAGCCATCTCTCCAGCCCCACTTTTGCTTTTCTTGTTGGGTATTAAATTAACAGTTAATCTATATTTCCTTAATTGTTTCAACCTTGAAATGAGAATGTCTATCTGATGTTTATTCCACCATTACAGATTGAAAATAGACACTTTGCATTGGTAATGCATGTTCACACCTGAAGAACTCTGTCTTATTGTACTATTACTGTGAAGAGACACCACGACCAAGAAAATGCTTATTAAAAAACTGTATTTAACTGGGGACTTTCTTACAGTCGTAAAGGGCCAGAGCAGGATAATCATGTGAGGAAGCAGATAGGCATGGCACTTGTGCAGTAGCAGAGAGCTTTACATACTGATTAGAGGCAGCAGGCAGAGAGAGAAACACTGAGCCTGGCAGGAGCTTCTGAAATCTCAAAGCTCATTCCCAGTGTTTTACACTATCAAGTTCAGCTGCCAACATGAGTTATAACCTTAACTGCTTCTGGAAGACATGTGTGCTGACTTTGAAGAAACACCTCCTGGAAAATTTTACCTCATAGATACTAGTCTCTTCTTGAGAATGGCTAATTTCTCAGTTCCAGGCAACCAGCATCAATTGTTCCAGGAAAGTAAGCATTTTACTGCAGTGGTGCAGGTCTCTTGTTCTATCTTAGTTACTATTCTATAGCTATATAAAGAAACTGTGACCAAGGCAACTCTTATAAAATAAAGTATTTAATTGGGGGCTTGCTTACAGTTTCAGAGGGTTAGTTCTTGATCATCATGTAGGAACCAGACAGGCATTGCACTGAAGCAGCAAGCAGTAGATGAGAGCTTTACACTTTGATCCATAGGCATCAGGTAGAGAGGCTGGGGATGGTATGGGGTTTTGAAACTTCAGACTCACACTCTGTAGTGGGATTATGCTGATAATGTAAATATTGTCCTGCCTATGGGTTTGATAAAAGCTGACTGGCCAAAAGCAAACAGGAAGTGTGGGTAAGGCTATCAGGCTAAGAAAACTCAGGAACATCTCAGAGCAGAGACAGATGCCAAACAAATGCCAGAGAGCTGACAAAGAGAGCCACCACAGACACAAAGAGGAGACGGCAGTAGACACAGAGGAAAAAAAGTTGCTGCACTGCGAAAAGGTACCAAGTCACATGGCTGAACAAGATGGGTTGAGTTGAGATGAAGGAATTAGAAAATTATATGCCTGAGCCCTACATTGATCAGCACAAAATTAATATGAGCCTATGTGTGATTATTTGAGTCAAACCAGGGCCAAGAGTGAGACAAAAACCTCTGGACTAGAAATCATTTACAACAAATGGCACCCATATTTACATTACCAGCATAATCCTACTACGTTTCTCCTTTTTCTCTTTCTAAAACAAACAGAACCCCAAATCTAATATCTTTTTTTTTTTTTTTTTTTGCCCATTACCTATAACAACTTACAACTAGCACCATAAACAAACACAAACATCCATAATCCATTTTGGGGGGAATGTGGGCATAGTCCTTTAGGCTACTTCCTGCTGAATGGGGCGTTGGCAATCTCACGGGGATCCAAATAAAAATTTAGGATTATAGATAAGTCTTTAGTCGAGTAGTCTGTAAGAATGGGTCATCTCAGCCAGTCTCCTTGAAGTTGTTTTGAATGCAGAACTCAGAGAAAACTGCAACAGAGGTGCTCTGAAATTCTGAATCATCTGGGCCATCCATTTCCTCTGGAGACTTTTCAGGGGCTCTTCCTTGAACAAACCTTATTTTCTTTAACCAGGAATAAATCCACAGCTTCTCATTTTCTGTAGAAATAACAAAAAAAACCCTCTTCTCCAAAGTAGCATATCTTTGGATTTCAATTTTAATGTCAATTCATTTATAAAATATATAGACTGTTTTAATGCAACATCACTTACAGTCAAATGGCTTTTAGCAGCTTTTACTACTTTCTTTATAGTAAAAAAACTTAAAGACAAGACAATAATATACAGTATCCAGACATTGTTTGTATTTTCCATTTTTATGTAGTTTATTACTATTTCTTTTTACTCTATCTTTTTTTTTTAAGGACTTTCTCTATCCTTTTTCCTTTTTTATTTTCTCTCTCAAGCCTATGTATATTTTAAACATATCCTAAAACATTTACAGGGTTTTTTTTTTTCTTTTTAAATCTGTCTCTACTGTATATCTCTTATCCTTTTTGTTTCTAACAACATTTTGCTTGGCTAGGGTGGCTGACCCACCCAGCTGTCTCTGTTTCTTTCTATACATCTTTAATCTTCCACCCAGTTTGCTATATTTCTTTGTTTCTGTACATACCTTTAATCTGCCAAGGTTTGGTTTAAGGATTAAAGGCTTCACTAGGGTAGCTGACTCCACCCAGCTCCCTTTATTACTTTGTTTCTGACCACTCCTTTAATCCTCCACCCAGTTTCCTCTATTTCTGCTTCTGACCACATCTTTAATCTGTCAAGGTGTGGCACTAAGGATTAAAGGCATCACTAGGGTGGCTGCCTGGCTCCACCCAGCTTCTAGCCTAACTGAACTTTAGCTTTTTAGCTAATTATCAGACACAATTTCCACTGTGGAGAATTTTAGGGTTCATATAATTACCAAGTAAAGCACTGTTGTCTGCTACTCATAAATTTCATTTAAGTATTTGGCAGCAAAGCCTCTTAAAAGACTTCCAAGTGTTTTGCCTCTAAGGCTGAGTCAGGAAAGTCTCACTTTAAAAAGCCATACTTTTGCTTGCCTCCAGCAAATGGAGCTCATCCAAGAAAATGCTGCTGCCACTACTAAGAATTAATCTTTGACTCTGTTCCCTTTTACCTGTGAGAACAGAAACTTTAAATCTACTCTAAACAGCTTGTTTCTTATTCCAAGTCTTATGTGAGACTTAAGGAACTGGGCTTGGTTTAAGCTGCTTGCCTCAGACCCACCATTTTGACATTCAAGCCCGAACACCACTGCATCTCTGTACTATGATCCATTTCAAAGATACAATTCAGAAGCCTCTTTTGGCTCCATTTCTATGCTCTGTAACCCTATTTAAGCTTTCTCAGGCTTTATGTGGGTGTTTGTCCCACACTGGGCACCATTTGTTGTAAATGGTTCTGGCCTAGACTTTCTGAGCCTAGCCTCAAGGTTCGGCCCCACAGTCTCACAGTTTCATAGAGTCACAGAATCACACAAATGCTTCCATTATTTTTATGTTGATTGACCTAGGGCCCATGCATATAATTTGCTAGTGCTCATTCTCAATCTAACCCATCTCCTTCAGCCGTGTAGCTTGCTATCTTTTATCAGAGCAGCCTTTCAGCTTCTTTTCTCTGTGTCTGCTGCTGTCTCCTTGTCATTTTGTGGCAGCTCTCTCTGGCAGCTCTCTGGCCTCTGTCTCTGTTTTAAGATGTTCTCAAGTTTTCCTAGCCTGGTAGCCCCGCCCACACTTCCTGCTTGCCTTTGGCCAATCAACTTTTATTAAACCCATAGGCAGGACAAATATTTACATTACCAGCATTATTCCACTACAACACTCAGTGACACACTTCTTCAATAAGGCCACACCTTTCTCAAAGAGTTACAGTAACTGAGAACTAGGCATTCAAACATATGAGCCTGTGGGGACCATTCTCATTCAAACCACAATATTCCATTGCCTGACTCTCATAGGCTTGTTGCCATAAAATAATGCAAAATGCATTTGGTACAACCTCAAGAGTCCCATAGTCTGTTAGTCTTAAGACATTAAAAGTCCAAAGTCTCTTCTGAGACTTAAGACAATATCCTAACTATAGCACCTGTAAAATCAAACTCAAAAATCAGATCATGTATTTCTAACAAGCCACAAAATATGCATTACCACTCTAAAAGAGAAGAAAGAGAGAAGAGTAAAGATATACTGAATCAAAGAAAAACCAAAAGACAATAGGGTAAACTCTAATTCCTATATCTCTATGTCCAGTGGCAAAGGGCTTTGGTGGCTCTTCCCTTCCAGCTTGCTGTTCATAATACACTTCTCCCTCTCAGGCTGGTCCTGCACCTCACCTTGTCTGCAGTTGTAACTCTCCTTGGTAGGTATCCCCAGACTCTGGTGTATCTATCATCTCATAGTCTCTACTGCAATCCAAAATCTACCTTCATGGCATCACAAAATGGTCTTTATGGGCCTTCATGTAGGAACTGCCCTGTCACATGCCTGGCTACTTTTGTTAACTGAAGAGGAATGAAGAAAATCCACAATTGCTTTCTTCTATCCTATTTGATTCTAAATCTAGAAACACATGGCTGAAGCTGCCAAGTTCTTCTGTTTGCTGGAACTCCCTCTTTGAATTATATTTGCATCATCTTTCCATTGTCTATGGTTTCCTATACTATCTAAACTTTTCTAACTCCTTTTCATAAATTGGAAGCTTATTTGGGTGGGATTTTGCCCAGAGGTTACCACTCTCTTTATTTCATTTTGAATTGGGCCTTTCTTTAAACTTTTTATCTTCTTGAGCACAGAACTTGACCCCAATATTACATTTCCTGGTGTTCTTTCTCTTCACATTGTATATTTTAAATTTCTCTATGCCCCACCTGCTTCTTTTTATTGTAGATATACATAAGAGTTATCACTAATAACCATAACATGTGATACAGTCAATATTGGACTATCTTGAAATTTCCTCTGCCAAGGCCACTAATCCACAACACTTCAATTTAGCTTCAGGCAGATTTTAGGATAAGGAGAGAAAGCATTCACATTATTCACCAAAACATCAGGATAATATTCTTCACCTCTACAACCTCTTGGGCTGGACTGCCAGAGTTCTCATTGTGCTCAACACCACTGTTTTTCATGCTCCTACTAGAATGCCCCATTGAGCCCCACTTAAAGTATTCAACCACTCTTCTAATACAAAGTTCCAACAAACTTTGTCCCAGAAATACCTCAGTCCCTAGTATTAATGCTGTCTGAGTTACTGCTCTATTGCTAAAAAGAAAGACCACAATTAAGGCAACTCCTATAAAAGACAGCATTTAATCAGGAGATTCTTTAGAGATAAGTTCATTTTTACTGTGGTTGAAAGTGTGGCAGCTGGCAGCTAGGAGGCATAGTGTGAGAGAAGCAGCTGAGAGCTCACATCTGATCTGCAAGTTGCAGACAAAGACAGAAAGACTGGGGCTGAGGTAAGCTTTTGAAACCTCAAAGTCTGTACTCAGTGGCATACCTCCTCCAACAAGGACACACCTTCTAATCCTTCTCAAATAGTTCCACTAACTGGGGACTAAGCACTCAAACATAACAGCCTATAGGGGTCTCTCATTAAAATAAAATGGTCTTGCTATCTGGATGAACCCATCTTCTGTTTTATTCATTTCTGGTTATCATTAAAAAATATGTACAGAGTTAACTACAATGGCAATTTTGACAGAGCTTGTTCACACTTACCTGAACAAAGCTCTTTATTGGTTTCCTCTGATCTCCCATCATAGTCAACCTTTCTAATGCTGTGACTCATTAACACAGTGACCCCCAACTATAAAATTCTTTTAACTGTTACTTCATAACTGTAATTTTTGCTTCTATTATGAACTGTAATGTAAATATCTGTATTCTCTGGTGGTCTTAGGCAAATCCTATGAGAGTCTTTTGACTCTAAGGAGATCATGACCCACAGATTAAGAGCTGCTGCTCTAGAACTTTGAGCTTTTCTCAAGAGCTTATCACCTTCTTCATTGCTTTTGCCATTTGTAAGAGAACCAAACAGCACAACAAAGTAAGATCTGGATATTTTCAGTTCCTTCCAGTCCAAAGGGATGTCATTCCCATGGAAGCCAGTTGGCTTCCCAACTGTCTCTACCCAAACCAAAGCTATGAATCATTTGCTGTCTGAACTTTTTACTAGTGGGGATATAAGATGAGAACTAAGAAGAGAATAACGTCAAGGAAGGAGAACCCAAGATGGAGTGTTCAGAAAGAAGCATAAATTTCCCTGGCTAAGCCAAGGACAGTGGGGAGCAAACATCAACACTGTTCTCATCTCCAATACCATTCAGAGCCTACTTAACATGCACTGAATTTGACTCTCTGGTGACAGGTCTAAAAATGGCATATTTTTTAATTAGGTTATCCTTTGACAATTCTATATGTGTATAGTAAGACATTGTGGTCACAAGCTTGTGATCTTTCATTTCTTTTTATACTCATCTATACCTCCTCCACTACTTTCCAACAAGTAACCATCCAACTTACATGTCTTTTTATTTTATTGTTGCTTTGTGAATCACTGTGCTTAACTCAGAGCAGTCAGCAAGTACACATGTGTAGAGCTACCGCGTAACTTATGAGAAACTGCTGAAGACAAGATTTCTCTTCAACCATCCCTCAGATGCCAATAGGTGTGGACAGAGGAGCAAGACCTTTCAATCCCTTCCTCCCTCAGAGATTGAATATTGAAAGGATCAGTCTTGTTAAGACCCAGGTAGCTACTATGAGTTCATGAGTGCCATAGCCATGTCATGACCAGGAGACAGTATGCTTCTCTCCACCACCAATCATCTCATGCTTATATTCTGTCTATCTCCTCTTCTGGTATGTTCTCTGAGGCCTGGAAAAAAATCATATGGGTGTTCATGCTGAACACTCACCTTATTCTCAGCCCCTGAGCCCATTCATTGGATGCACCTCTGAATAGAAGTTTCATTTGTTGGAGTTCTGAAATAATTCATCACTATGTAGCCCAGGCTCTCCTAGAACTAGCTGTTTTGCCTTAGTTTCCAGTATAAAACTCAGTCCCAGTTCTGAATGTATTCTTAAGGCAAGCAAAGAGTACATGTTTTCCACAAGAATAAGCAATCTAAAAATCTGATTACTATGGCTTGAATTATATATTTTTTCTAAAATCCACATTGATGTATAAGACCTCAATGTGATGGTAGGTAGGAGGTGAGTTATCAGAATGTTACAACCTCAGAAGGGCAACATTTCATGACTGCAATTAATTAATTAATTGTTAAAAATCACCTGAGAAAGTCTATGTAATTTTCTACCATGTGAGAATGCAGTGTCATCTATGAATCAAGGAGAGGTCTCTCAACAGATACTTAAGCTACAGGTACAGTGATATAAGACTCTGGAGCCCACAGTATGAGGAGTGATTTTCTGTTGTTTATAAGTCACCCACACTTAGATGTTTCATTATAATAACCCAAATAGACTAAGACAGTAAGGTATAGGCTATACTAAGTTTCTAATTTGCATATATATGTATATATATATATATAACTAAAAACATTTTTCAATTGCATGTAGAAGGTGGGCTATAGGTCTTGCTGTTAAAATATTCAAATTTTCATTCATACTCATTAAAATCAATATCCCAACATAAATATATGTATTATTTCTCTGTTTAGTTTTGAGGTGGGGGGATAGTGTGTGTACGTGTATATGTGTGTTCGAGTGTATGTATTATTAGGGATAAACTCCAAGGTCTGATATAAACTCAGTATTAACTCTTTGATCACATACTAAACTTTTCTTGCAGAGGTGTCCTTCACCTGCGCAGATGCACATACACACACACACACACACACACACACACACACACACTTACATACATACACTGTAGGTAAGACTCACTACTCTATCTTCTACTTCACTATAATGGGCAAAAGCCTCATCTGTAGAACTTGCAGACATTATGATTTACTGTGGCTTGTGGTTTAATCACAGACATGGCCTTGTGAATCTATATAACACTCCCTTCCTTGGGAAGCCACAATGCAGTGTCCCACTGAGCAGCCAAGACAGAGTGTTAACCCCCTGGGTGACTGCTTTCAAAGAGCCAATACTCCTCATAGGAATCTCATCATCTCAGCAGATGTGCTGGTCTGGGTCTGCCTACATAAGTGCTGTTTATCTGGCTGCATGAGCAAGATACCTGCCAAAGAAAGCTAAATTTGCTGTTTGAAATCTGCTCTCCCACTTGGTAGCAAGAAACTTGCAGTGTGGAATTCACAGTTGCCTGCTGGGCAGGGAACCCTGCAACTGAGTGAGTCTGCAGGGGCTCTAAGAATGATCAGATGATCATGTCTCTAACAGACACACTATCCTGTGCTTTTGCTTGCCTTGAAACCGAAGACTTCCAAAGGACACACAGAATGATCCAAGTGTTGGCAGAGTGAGAATTGTGTGTGTGTGTGTGCTTGTAAATATGTGCATGTGTGTAAACTTGTATATGTGTCTGTTTATGAATATATGTGTAATAGGTGTATCCGTGTGCATGTGTATGTATGTGTCTATGTGTACATGTTTGTGTGTGCTTGTCTCTCTCTTTCTCTCTCTGTTTCTCGTCCTCTCTCTTTCTGTGTGTGTGTGTGTGTGTTTGTGTGTACATGTGTAGGTCTTCATTCTTACTGTATCTTTGTTTCTGCTTTTCCCACCTAAGACTTCACTGTCATGTATAAAATGTGCTACATGCTTCCTTGCCAGAGGCAGCATTTGAGCATAGAGGTTTAATCCAATTAGAGCATCATTAAAAAGTGAGATGACACAAGATAAAGGCTCTCTCTTCCCACTAGACAAGCTCAAGAAAGATTCTGGCAGCAGATTCCCAAGCTGGACACCACAGATGTCTGCCATCTTAAAATTCTGGTGTCGATGCTATGCTGTCTGCTCATTTAATTAGCAACATAATGGGTATTTTGAATTCATTTTACATTTGCCTTGAACCCTTCTAACCTTGTCTACTTCTGAATTTCCTCACCATTTAGAAGACAGAAATGAAAGATTCTTTGGTCACATTTCCTTTGTTAGCCTGTAACGGGAAGCAGAGGCATGTCATCTCACTCTGAGAAGAGACTCAAGCTCTTCTAAAATCTGTGAATGAAGAGCCTGACTAGGGCCCAGTTAATCTACTGCTGCTAAATCAAATGCCAACAGAAAAAAATGTCTGGAGAACTGATCCTGAATGACAATAAATGAGTCTATTTTAAAAAAAAAAAGGAAGAAAAAAGATCCTCCTTTCTCCTCAGAAATCACTTCTTGCCCTAAAAACAAACTACCCTAAATAAGGTGGCTTATAAGCAATAGAAATTAGTTCCCACAGATCTGGAGACTGAAAGGCTAAGACCAGGATGACAACACATTAGGAGTGTGTTAAAGGTCCACTTCCTGGTCCATTTAAGGTGTTCTGAGTCTCCTGCTATAAAAGGTGAAGGTTCTCCCTTGGCCCTACTTTTTGTAGGAGCTATACATGTGTGCTCAAATGCATTTGCATGTATGTGCACACAGTTGAAGAGGCCAGAGGTAAACCCAGGTGTCACTCATGGGCATTGTCCACCTTGGTTTCAGAGCTTGGGTCTCTCACTGACCTGGAGCCTGTTGAGACACATTTGTCTGTTTTTGCTTCCCCAGCCCTGGGATTTTTGCCCAGCCTTTATACCTGGGTCTAGGGAACAAAGGTCTGTTCCAAATGCATGCAAAGCAAGCGCTTTACTTACATAGCCTTTTAATTTTTTTGCATATGACTTTTTAATATTTGATGATTATTTATTTCTCAAAAGACAATCATTCATCTATGATGACATCTGATGCCTTCTTCTGTATACTGAATACATATTAAGTAAATGAATCTTTAAAAAAACGACAACTGAAACCTTAAACAGCTATTCTTAAAAAAAAAGAAAAAAAAAGAGAAAGAGAGAAAGAGGGAGACAGAGAGAGAGAGAGAAGAGAGAGAGAGAGAGAAGGCTCACCCACATGGCATCTCACTTACAGGGCTTTTATCTCAACCCCTCAACCCCTTTGATAGGGCGCTAATTCAGTTCATTATCTCTATCTTCAAGGCTTATTGTCATCCCAGATACCCCAAAGACCCCAGCCTCTCTTTACCAGTGAACTTCGCTAAGAAGACACATTCCTTAAATAATGGAGCTCTTGTATTGTTTTCCAGGACCCATTGGAAGGTAGTCTGAAACCAGCTCATCAGGCCAGTGACTGCTTCTTTTTGCAAACCCAAGGAACACAATGACTCCTTCATACTACAAAGAAAGCTGTGGAGAACAATGGTGACTGTCCACACTCCTAAGAAAGCATGCTGAGAAGCTGTCCCAGCCAACAAGCAGCTGCTCTCCTCTTCCTACCACCTGCTCAGAAAGTAAAATTTGTAATTTTTTTTCAAATCTCTGGTCTCCATGATGCTTGGACCTCAGCAAATCACAAATACTTCTATGCTTTCCAAAGGCTGTTCTTACAGCATTGCTTCTCTAAGGACCAGGCGGTGAGCACATCCTGTATCACTCTCATCCAGAGGGCAAGGATGTTAACATGCCAGCTTGGGAAGACACAACCATTTAGGCCATAGTCTCCATTTCTCTGTCTCTGTCTTTTTGTGTCTGTGTCTGTCTGTCTGTCTCTCTCTCTCTCTGTCTTTCCCCCCAACACCCCAATCTTGCCCTTCTACTTGTAAACTTATTGTGCACTTAAAGCGCACTACAAAGTGTTTCTAATCACTGCCTCAAGTCTACCACAGGAAACAGATAACACAGACATGATTCCCTTTTCCTCAAGGGCATCACCCAGAAAAAAAATTATTCTCTCACTAGTGAGAGAAAGGTCCAGAGATTATAGCAAAACCTGGACAATAAATAATGCAAAAAAGTCAAAGTCCTCACTCATTTGTCCTTATCTTCCCAGCTACATAATCTAAATTAATTTGAATGTAGCTTAGGGTTTGTAATCTGTAATACACATTAATCTACAACTTTTGCTTGGCATACATCTATTTTCCTTGTTTGGGACTTGAGTGACAGACGAGGCTGATATTGTCTCTCTCCATGTTGACAGGTCATCTATAGTTTTACCTTCACCATATTTTTGGTTTCTCTTTTCCATAGAAAGGGGTATGATAATGATTCAGGTGACCAAAACTATATTGTCAGTGAGATTACAGCATTTCAATATATTTTTCTGTTCAGGTAACCAACAAAATATATCTTTAAATTACTTTTACAACCAATCTACCAGTTGACAGAATTTTGATATTTTTTAAATTAAATATCCCATCTAAATTAAAAATGATAAATGTAAAAAATCAACATTCTTCCATATAAAGTATTCCTTACAAACTTCATCTCTGTTTATTTGTAAGTCTTCAGTGAATGACTGCTGCCTTCCAGGAATCAGATGAGGTAGACATCACAACTGGACACACACCTACATACTTGGTGATAGGGCAGTCTTACCTAGACTATATGCTGTTTTCAGTTTACTTCAAATTTATGTACAGACTGAAAATATTATTAGTTACAGGAATATGTACATATGCATACATATACCTCTGTGTGTGTGTGTATGTGTGTGTGTGTATATACCTAACTAGATATAGCGTGTTAGCTAATTTTTAGGCCAACTTGATGCAGGCTAAAATCATTTTGGAAGAGGGAGCATAATTAACACACACATGCACACGCACGTACACAGATTGAGCTATTGACAAGCCTGTGGTGAATTTTCTCTCAATGAATGATTGGTGTGAGCTGGTTCATCCATTGCTGACAGTGCCAGCCCTGGGAGGTTCCAGATCACAAAATTGGGCTGAGCAAGCCATAAGAAGCCATCCAGTCCGCAGCATTTCTCCATGGCTTCTGCTTCAGGTCGCTCCTCCAGGTTCCTGCCTTCAGTTCTTCCTTTGACTTTCTTTGATGATGGACTATAATATAGAAGCATAAGATGAAACAAACCCTTTCTTCTCCAAGTTGCTCTTGGTCATGGTGTTTATCACAGCAATAGAAATCCTAACTAAGGCAGTATGCAAACATACAGATAAACAAACACAGTTCAGAACAAGTCATAGCAAATTTACATATACATATATTCTTGTGCCCAAAGGCTGAATCTAAAGTATCCCCCAAAGGCAGAATTTGGAATCATTCACCTGATAATGATCCTACAGTCATGTAGAACACAAGAGTTCCAAGGCATGGGGGCTTGTACCAGGATGTTTAAGGAAAGCCTGAGAAGTACCTGGCAGGGAAATGAAAGACCCTAAGGTGAGGCTTTTCAAGCTTGCTGTAGCTCCAATGATGCTGGACATGGAGCTAAAGGGTTCATAACTGCCCTGCTGAGTTTGGGTCTTACTTTGCTCTGGCCTTCCTTCACCATCCTCCGCCCCCCTCCCTATCGAATAGGAACTATTTACACTATGTCATATGGGTACTCACAGTGAAGATATTGCCTTGATTCTCAGTAGGGACTCAGGAATTAAAGTTTTGCATAAAGATAAGACTGTTAAAACTATGGAAACTAAGGAAAACATGGTGCATACTTTATGTATTATGGGATGGCTAGGAGGAGGCTTTTGGAGGGCTGAATGAACATATTAAGGTGATAGTGGCATATCTCTATGTCAGGCTAACAAGGGATCAACATCTAAGGGCTAACTTCCATTGTCAACTTCATTAAATGTGAGTCACCGCAGAGGTTTGCTCACACACCTCTAAGTGTGTCTGTGAAGGGCTTTCAGAGAGAATGAACTGAGGCACAATTACTGGGCCTGGGTGTAGATGGCACGGGCATCCCCCATAGGTTGGGAGCTCGGGCCTGGGTGTAGATGGCACGGGCATCCCCCATAGGTTGGGAGCTCGGGCCTGGGTGTAGATGGCACGGGCATCCCCCATAGGTTGGGGGCTCGGGCCTGGGTGTAGATGGCACGGGCATCCCCCATAGGTTGGGGGCTCGGGCCTGGGTGTAGATGGCACGGGCATCCCCCATAGGTTGGGAGCTCGGGCCTGGGTGTAGATGGCACGGGCATCCCCCGTAGGTTGGGAGCTCGGGCCTGGGTGTAGATGGCACGGGCATCCCCCGTAGGTTGGGAGCTCGGGCCTGGGTGTAGATGGCACGGGCATCCCCCATAGGTTGGGGGCTCGAGTCTCTAACGGGCCAAACACTATGAACCTGGAAACACTTTCCCTTTCCGTTTGTTTCTCTCAAGTATTTGACATAAGTATGAGAAAAGCAGTACGTATACACATACATGCAAAATTTTCACATGTGTGCAGCTTTGCAACTACGAAAACCAGCAACATGCAGTGATGCATGTTTAAAGTGATAGGAGATTGGATATTAATTTTTCTTTTTGCTTTCCTAGCTGTCTATCAAAGTGAGAGCAGTTGACAGCAGAATTACCCAGCAGGCCATATATTTCTACTTCTCCTGTTTTGACTCCCCAAGCACAATGCCTGCCGAGGCCAACATCCCTTATGAGATGTCACTCAAAGGACCTAGGAAATAGCTATACACCCAGTCAACTCATACCACCCACATCACTATGGAAAGCTCTTCCAAGGCTCCCCTGCACCCATTCCTGCTCCTTGCCAGATTTTCTATGCCAAGTACTATAAGTACTAATACACGATCTAGAGTATCAGCCTCAGTAGCCATACTCTAGCAAACACCACCAAGTATCCTTTTATTGTATGTACACAAAAGGAACAATTACAACTATTCTGGATTTTTTGCATGTATTTAGTTGTTTTTTTATGAAACAGTTTCACTGTGTACCCTATGTTGGCCTAGAATTTATCATCTCCTTCAGACATCAATGCTAAAATTACAGGTCTACAACAGTGTGTGCAGCTGTATTTTGACAACTAAGAGATTTTCAGATTCCAACCAGGCATTACTGGATTAGAAGATCCTTCCTTAATCTAGATGAAATTGTGATTGATGGGAAGCAGTACTAAGATGTGGTTCCAATAAAAACAAAACCCAGAAAATCAAAGAAACAGAAATCTTAAGCGCTTGGTAGCTATATAACATAAACACAAAAGTTGAGAAAGAAAATGCAATTTTTATGAGTAGGAAATGTGAAATTCTTTCTAAACTCACTGCCACAATTTCTGTTCTATTGTAGACCTCTCCATGTAGCTGTTAACCAGTCTCTATTATCCAGGTAAGTTTTACACATGAATGACTTCAATTCTTTGACAGGTGGTAATCACCAGGAGCAATCAGATCTGTACCCATGATGATGAAGCAATATATGTTTTAGATAAATGAATAATGTTGTTGGTATAGATATCTGTGGTACATGCAACAGAGATTGGTAGTTGAGGAGAGACTAATAAAGATCACTTTTGAATCACTCTATTCTTTTCAATACTAAACATACAGAAATTAAAGGGAAAACCAAGCTGAAGAAACACTTCTATGCCTGATCTTCCAATTACATATCAGACTATATTAATGCATTTACAATAATGTGACACCATATGATCATGAGAAATGGTAAAATAGTTACAACTTGTTTGAGAATAGAACCTAAGGTAATTGATACAATTACATTATGTGCAAATCCAACTCATTTATAGAGATGAATATTTTTACTCCACATTAGCATATAGACAGACTTGAGAACAATAGTTAGTTACAGTAAGGCTATTCAAATGGAATTATTTCAAGCTCAGCTTCTTCTGAGGCCCCAAATCTTTATACTTAAAATTTGAAATCAAGCTATCCAGAAAAAATAGTACGAAGAAATGCTAGTTCTCATCTATACTGGTATTGTGAAACTGATAATCATCTTCTTGTTTTAAATTGTAGGCTTCAAATTTATAATCAAGTTTATGTGGTAATTGATATGAAGGCTGGAGACTGAAGAAGGGACAAAACAACAGGAAATGTCCTGCCACTTCATGGATAACTGCAGCTGGGAGATACCAGGTTAAAGCAATGAAATAGCTCTATGGACTGTGAACCTTGGATTGATATGAACAAGCAGTTCATATCAACAGGTGAGCCTGTGGAGTTAGTTTAGATCCAAACCATAATACCATGTGTATCTGATACTTTTAGCTCTATCTCTGGAATAGAAAGTCTTCCTATATAAAAATATTAATAAAACACCATAGTGTAATATTATTCCATTATGCATTATTTCATATTAGCTAGTACAGTTCAGGTCTCACATATTGCTCAGCATCTTGCAACTGTAGTGTTCTTGGCAAGGTTGGGGGGTCTCTCATAGTTCCTTCTATAGCTCCTAAGGAGCTGGTGACAGATACACTTAAGCCCTCTAGTTCTTCATTTGCTTGCTTGGGTCAGATGACTTCTTTTCTTGGCTTGCAGTTAAATAGACCTGAGAGACTAAAATTCAAGACTCAGATGATGCTTTTTGTCGCACCATTGAAGATGCTGTTTATTAAAGACTGAAAATTAGTATGCTAGCCAAGACTATTTCACAGTATTCAAAAATACTGAGAACATCAACAGTAACTGCTCATTTTCATCACTGAATGTGACTCTTGAAGCCTTTCAAACACTGCAGCTGATTTTGGCTACAAACTGTGTGTTGGTCTTTCTTACTTGTGTAGCCCTTAGTGTTGAAAGTGTTGTCATGCTCCTCCCCAGACATTTCACACTGTTTGTTATCTGGGGAAAGAGAAGGAGGATACCACAGGAGCTCTGGACTCACTGGAAATACATGTGTGGTTCTAGCCAGGAGTGTGGTCAGTCACTCCATTCAGCATTACACACACACACACACACACACACACACACACACACACACACACGCTAATATGTGGACATGCCCTTCCTCCTCCCATAAAAGCCATTCTTCAGTGTAACATGATAAGCAGTGTTCCCAGATACAAGCGTCAACCATGTGATAAAAGAAAGAAAATGAACTTTCAAGAGATTTGTGGAAGTATTTAGCCCTGTATTTTAACTCCTCTGACTAGTACAAATGTCTAATTTGCCTTTCTCCTTACTACTGATCAGATCATTCACTAAATATGCCTGACCATAACCTTACATATTTACATTTATATAAATCTGTCCCACATAATTGGCACTTAGAGAAATAAAGATAATGCATTTCCCATTTAAATGTCACTCAGAATAAACATCCACTGATGATAAGTAAGCATTGTGGATCTGCACATAAACCACAGATGGATTTTGTTCATTCATAGGAAGGAAATTAGATGTCTAGAAGGCTAGTGGCTGAGCAGAACCACCACTGAGACTCTAATCTCAAGTGTTGAGAACTGAAGAAAGCCACCTCCTCCCCCCACCCCATCCCAAGCACATCTGTGCAGCTGCTAGGCAACCAAACTCATTGATTCACACAGGGTGCAGTCCAGCTCAGGTCACCTGAAAACTTGTCATCACCACTGAATGTCTTTATTTTTTTGTGGGTCCCTTAAACTGCTTATACTTAAAAGCCTCAAGGAGAAGCTAAAATTTAAGCTAAATTTGGAAGAAACTGATATTTGGGGTAGCTATTTACTCCAGACTAAAAGTGCTCCCTTTTACTCAAGAAATACATGAAACTCTTGGGAAATTTACAAGGCTCAGGAGATTCACAAAGCTTACATAGGTATTTGTCAATAAGGGAACAGAGAAGGCTCTTATACTCCCCATCTTTTCAAGGTTATATCAGCAGTAAACAATTACTATGAGATGAATTATTGGGCTAGTTGCCTGCAGATTGCACAAATGACTCCAGTAATATAGCTTTTCTGAGTTATCATCAATGAAGGGGAAGGCTTTTTGGCAGCACAGTTGCCTGACTCAACTATTCTCTTCTAAGTAACCTCAATAAACTCCTTGTTTCACCCAAGTCATTCTTGGGTGGAATCATTTCTTTTGTCTGCCATTGCTCTCTTTATCTAGAGTGAATAAAAATAGATTTCTTGGGGAAAAATAATAACAAGGTGTCAGAAGCATTCCAGCCCACACTGATACTATATAAAATAAAGGAGCAACTCTGTTAGCTATCTGTATTTAAGTTCTAGAGAGGCATCTTGCCTCAGGTGGTCAGTGTAAGGTCCTAAAGATCTGTATCTGGACACCAGCAGTACTGAATTATAGTAAAGGAGAGTGATGGATCCTGCTCTATAGGTACCATTCTAGTGGAGATGCTAGGTAAGAAGGCAAGATTATGTGTACATAGTGACCCAGAACATAAAAAAGAATAAAGAGGAATAAAAACATGGGAGATATTAGGCTTCGGTTTTGATGTGGAAAATCTGATGTGTAAATGATCTTTAAGTGGAATCCTATGGGCAAGGAGGAAAGGAGGTAGAGAGGATATAGGAAGAGAAAGAAGGCTACTGCAAAGGAACCAAGAGAATACAACTTGGCTCCCAGCAGATCTGGACCATTCACAAAAACACAGAGAGGGTGGGTAAGGCCAGGAGAGGTACAAAACAATGGCATGCAGGAACAGGATGAGGAAAGACCTTCACTCAGATGTTATGGGTACTAGAATGAAAGAACAGGCCAATGAGAGCAAGGGCCATGTCCAGAAGAGGCAGAGGACTGAGAATATTTTAGAAAATGTTTCAGGCTAATCTCTAGTGTCAGGAGAACTGGCTAGGGGCCATTGTAATGTATTAAGTAAGAAATGATGAGAATCTCATCTTGAGCTGTTATTGGAGATACTCAGATCTGAACTTTTACACTGAGAAAAACTGGAGGCCCAGAAAATGACATGAGCAAAGAGAAGACGGAAGTGACAGATGAATTGGGGTCAGTGACTGGCAGCTACTGCCAGTGACAGCAGAGATGGAATGGGAGGCCATTTAATGAATCATTGTGCCAAGGGGAGATTTTGTCAACCATGACAGCAATATATAAAACTATATATACATATATTTATTATCCAAACTGCCATTCTTCAAAAAAGTGTGCATGTGTGAGTGAGTGAGTGTGTGTGTGTGTGTGTGTGTGTGTGTGTGTGTGTGTGTTAGCACACATAGGGAAGTCAAAAGTCAACTTTGTAGACTTGGTTCTCTTCTTCCCCCTTTACATGGTAGGACCAAATTCAGGTCACCATGCTTACACATAATTTCTTTAATCCAGCGAGTCATCTCACTAGCTCCCGTCATGCATTTTAAATGAAAGAATTCATCCAGATAGGAAAAGGAAAGTCAACATAAAGCCAATAAAAAATTACCTTTCACAAATTTATTATTATCAGAGAAAGTTGCCACAAAAGAAAAAATTCTTTGCTTACTAATTACAAAATAAAAAATCTTGGCCAGTGGATGGTGTGATATGGTCATAAAATAAAAATGTGCGTGCCTCCGAAAAACAAAAATGGAAGAAGACCTAAAGACTAGAGACATGAGGCTTGAAAATAAGGGATTCTTGGTTCCTGATAAGGTCCCTTCTATTGTGTCTATCCAGAGCATTGGCCAGTGCCAGCACCCCAGAGGGTAGATGCTCTGATATATCAAAGAATGGGTGAGGAGTTGAGGCTAGAAAACCTTCAGAAGTAGGCAAGCAAACCCCATACACAGATTTCACTCTGTGATTCACAGTATGATCCTTAGTTTTCTCAAGGTTAGAAACAAGTTGTCATATAAGTGTAGATTTAATGATTCTAAATCCACCAACATGTGTAAGGAAAGGATGATTCTTATCTATGGAACTCAGGAGAAGATCCATCAATAGAATTGGAATAGCTACTCTAGATGTCGAAACACCAATCTCTATCAACAGCCAACAGACATTAATGATCTGGCCAGACATGTCTTACTGTATGGTCTGTTTTCAGTATTCCAATGTTCTAAACAAAAAGCTTAATATTTCATGAAAATTACATGAAAGACCCATAAATGTACAGTGACCACAATCGTTCTACAATAGCGAAGTTCGGAATAGCAGATGCCGTGTGGCATACAAAGCCAAACAAGACTCTTTACTAAACAACTTCATTGATCCTGAGCTATATAACTGGAGCCCTGTTCTCGCTGCTTACTGGTGAATGCACAATAGGGGGTTCACATAGCTAGACTTCCTGTACAAGTCTATTTTGCTTGTCACCCAATATAAAATAGCACTCACAGAAGTGCACAAAGATTTATAGACTTTAACTTAGATTGAAGGCAGCAACTGTTTTGTTTACATCTTTTTAAATTAAAAATATGCACGTTTGATATGGAAGTTGAAGAACAATATTTGTTAAATAAAGGGCAGCATTTTAATGTTGATTGAATGAATGCAAGCAGTGAGAGCAACATGCCAAGCACAACACCTAGTTAGTGTGGACAGTATGTTAAACCTCTTCCTGAAATTGTAGTAGAACACTATCCTGTCCATATTTATTTCCCCAGGGAGTTCAGGGACTTGTCTCCAAGCCAGCCATTGTGATACAATGGCACTTACTCTTCAGATATTCAAAATTGTAGGGTCAAAAATACCAGGAGATTAGAAGTGTAATTTCCAGCCTCATAGACCACATTAAAGGTCATTCAAACAAAAATGTCCAGAGTTCCCCAAAGCACTGTAATTCATAAAAATCAATTTTGCTGCAAATCCATCTGTGAAGCCATTTGTCTGCCTCTGCAAGTATTAATTTTTCATTCACTGTTTCTCATAATAGTACCCAGGAGCTTATGTTTACTCCTATTTTTTTTAAAACAGGGAGTTTTATGGAGCTTGCAAAGTTGATAATGCCATATGGAGTTCACCATGGAAAGGTAATTGTTTTAATCTTTTATATTGTTTTTGAACACATCATCTATATTTATTACACTGGCTACTTGCCCACAAAATTGTAATGCTTCCATTTCTTCTAATTCTAGCTTTTAAACCATTCATAACTTAATCTCATCTTATCTGGCCATAACATCCCATTGCCCATCATATTCCACCCTCTCTCCCAGTTTTCTATTGCATACAAAACATTCACTCCTTTTTTTATTCACCATTTATTTTCATTAATTCCATCTACTCTTCTTCCTATAAGAGCCTTCTCTGTTCCCTTATTGACAAATACCTATACAATCTTCAAGAACAACCCACATACAGAAACTTCCCAACTACTCCAGGCAGAAACAGTCATTCCTTCTACCTTTCCATCTGTTCAGCCAGCCACCTTTATATTGTTCATATTGAGCCCATACGAAAAATGGATAGAAATAAGCTCTTTAAATTGCGCTATTGTGAGCACTGAAAGCATGAGGTTTCTTTAACTTTTATTACCTATCAGATGCAGGATTGCTATCTGGAAACATTTGGAATAGATATTGTAATTTTAAAAAGCAATCTTCATCAATCTTGCTTGGCCAGTCTATGATTCAGACCATAATTCAGCCCAGAGAATCAACAACACTGCTTTACCATAAGCAGCCAAATAGATCTGGAAAAGATCAGTTCTTCCTTTCAAATTCATATCAGGTGTAGAATAATAGACACTGGCTTCTCTTCCAAGAGATAGAAAGTGGATGACTCATCACTTAACATTGTAGAAAACAATGTGAAATAAACAGACTCTGAGGGTAGGGATAGGTGTGTTCTGATTTAAAACAGGGTCCTACTGTATTTTTCCAGCATGAAATTCAAGGCCAGTGGTGCTTTATAATATTATCTATACCTTCAAGTAAGAACCATTTTATAATTGTGATCAGTCAATTTAGAAAAAAAAAAAAAAACAGTGATGAGTCAGTTTTATATGCAAGTTTCTCAGAGAAGGGACCTGTTTGGGGCTCTATTCAACCTTATTAAAACATATTATTAGAGTTAGCTTTTACATGATCTAACCATCTAGAAATCTTTTCAAAATAGATTTATATTGCCTATCACATTTTTCTGGTTGGGAATCAGAAGAAATGTAGCAGATGATGCAGTGAGAACATTTAAGATATGAAATAATGACAGCTATAATAATTCAGTAGGAGCAATTAAGAAATAATCATCAAATAAGACAACATCTCTCAGAAAGTGTTTCAATAGAAACTGCATCATTCCCAGGTGGTGCCTACAGATGCATCTGGATGAGAATAATTTAAATTTAAGTTTTGAAGGAACTCAGCCATGAGGAGGAAACATATCTATTAATGTATTCGTGATCAACAGCCACAACATATGGGAGCTGCTTCCACTGACTCAGGGAAAACAGTTGTACCACATGGTGATTTGAAAGAAAATGGCCTCCAGAGGTAGCAGCACTATTAGGAGGTGTAGCTTTGTTGGAAGAAGTGTGTCACTATGGGGGTGGGCTATGAACTCTCATATATGCTCAAGCCACATCCAATGTCTCAGACTACTTCCTATTGCCTGCTTGTCAAGATGTAGGACTTTCAGCTACTTCTCTAGCGCCATGTCTGCCTCCATGCCCCCATGTCCTACCATGATGATAATGGACTAAGCCACTGAAAATGTAAGCACCCACAATTAAATGATTTTTTCTTTATAAGAGTTGCCATGGTTATACTGTCTCTTCACAGCAATTGAAACCCTAACTAAGACATAATGACACCAAAATCTTGATTCAGATCTGGTGAGTAATTCTTAGAAGACATGATTACAACATCTATATTGGGCTGGGGAGATAGCTCAATGGGTAAAACACTTGCTATATAAGAGTGAGAAACCTCAAGAACCATGTGTAAACAGGACATGGTAATAAATATCTGTAATTCCAGAACTCTTATAATGAATGTAAGACAGACACAGGTAAATCAGAAAGTTAATGGGTCAGAAAGTCTACCATAGGCAACAGAATACTGCAAATAGATGCCCATCTCAAACAAGGAAAGGGCTGAGTCCCTTGAAATAATTGTAGAACTTAGGAGCCACAAGATCCTTCCCTACACCCTGCCTCAATTCAAGTAGCTTAATCAAATTAAATTAGAATGTTGATACCAATATGCCAAATTCATTATATGTTTCAACAGCGTCCCTCAATTATTTTTCCTATATTATTCTTTCTCATTTTTATTTTGTTCTTTTGGTTTTGTATTTGGTTTGTAGCTTTTAGAAGTGGCTCTCTCTATCTAGTCTGGGCTAGTATCAAACTAGTGGTCCTTGGGCCTCAGACTTCTGAGAGCTAGGATTACGGGTGTGTTAAAAATACCTGACTTTTTCCTATTATTTTTAAAGGCTGACTAAGACCACTCTTTAAAGAAAATGTGGTTTGGTTCAGGTACAAGTTATACATAGATGTTTACAGCTGAAAAATCAATGAAGATTGACTCTATCAGAAACTGCAACATGATAGTCAATACCAGTTCCCACAAACCTTCTTGTGGGCTGAGCCCAGAGACCTGGAGCAGTAAGAGCCTGAAGATTGAAAATTTCACCAGGGATGTTAATATTAAGCTCGGTGGAGTCTCCTCAGATTAGTGAGACATACCAGATGGCACCAATTCTTAAAGAAGCATTTCAGAACAAATGAGTTCACACCGCTCAAAATATCTTAAATGCAAAACAATGCCTGGCACTATCCTTCCTTTTTTCCCCAATAGTGTGAATTTCAAGAACCATTTTTCACCTTCCTGCAGTTTTAAGAATACATCTCATTTGATCACAACAATGAATGACAATATACATTTAATTTCTAATCAAGATTTATCAGTTTACCAGTCTTCTTTCATGAGAAATAAAAGATATTAATTTATATAGAGAAACATGGGTTATAAGAGACATTCATTTATACAGAGAAACTGGATTATAAGATGCGCATAAGTCATGTATTCAAGATCAAAACAGTGCAACAGAAAATAGAAGTGAAGTAAAGACAATAGAGAGAAGCATTAGTATAAGAGCATATGGTATGCATGTGGTCAAGAAATGAGACTCAGTAAGTATCTGCTGAATAAGGGACTATTTTCTACACTGTAAATATCTGTTACTGTAAATATTGGTTTGATTTGACTGATTAGTCAGAAACTAGGAAAATAGGAAGTATAGGCAAAGTGACTAGAAAAAGAGAATTCTGGGAAGAGGGAGAGCAGAGCAGACACCAGCCAGACACAGAAGAATTAAGATGAGAATGTTGCACTGATAAAAAGGTACCAAACCACATGGCTAAACGTGGATAAGAATCATGGGTTAGTTTAAGAGTTAGCAAGTGTAGTGGGATGATGTTCAGGTACATTGTAAATATTTATCCTCCCTACTGGTTTAATAAAAATGCTGAGTGGTCAAAAGGCAGACAGGAAGTGTGAGTGGGGCTTCTAGACCAAAAAAACTTTGAGAAGAGAAAGAGTAAGAGAGAGACACCAGCACACACAGAGGAAAGAAGCCTGAATGCTGCTCTGAGAAAAGGCACCAAGCTACATAGCTGAACAGATTAATGGAAGTACATTGAGTTAAGATGAGAGAGCTAGCTAGCAATATGTCTGAGCCATAGATCAATCAGCATGAAATTAATATAAGCCTGTGTGTGATTATTTAGGGCTAAGCAACAGCAGCAAGGTCATAAATGGGACTGAAGCTCAGGGCTAGGCTGGAAAGCCCAGGCCAGAAATTTCTTATTACAAGCAAGTAATAAGCTGAGCCATAGGCCAAACAGTTTATAATTAATATAAGCCTTGTGTGCTTATTTGGAAGTAAATGGCTGTGGGACCTGCTGGTCAGGATAGAGAAACATTTGACTACAGGCTTGGTTCCAAACTCTTGCAACTAAAAAGCTTTAAGAAGTGAGTCCTACATAATCAATAAGACAAAATGACAGCCTACAGAATGGGAAAAGATCTTCACCAACCCTACATCATACAAGGACTGATCTTTAAAATATAGAGAGAACTCAAGAAACAAGAGGGCAAAAAACCCAAAGAACCCAATTGGAAAACAGAGTACAGAGCTGAATAGGGAATTCTCAAGAGAACTCTAAATGGCTGAAAGAACTGCTCAACATCTTTAGCCATCAGAGAAATGCGAATCAAAAAAACTCTGAGATATAATCTTACACCTGTCAGAATAGCTAAGATAAAAAACACAGATGACAGCCTATGCTGGAGAGGATGCGGAGCAAGGAGACCATTACTCCATTGTTGGTGGGAGTGTAAACTTGTACAGTCACTTTGGAAATAAGCATGGCAGTTCTTTGAAAAACTGGGAATCAATCAACACAATGATCCAGCAATACCACTAGTGGGCATATACCCAAGGGATGCACATTCTTACCCCAAGAGCATTAGCCCAACTATGTTCATAGCAGCTTTATTCCTAATAGCCAGAACTTGGAAACAACCAAGATGCCCCTCAACTGAAGAATGGATTAAAAAAAAAAATGTGGTACATTTACACAATGTAGTACTACTCAGCAGGAAAAAAAATGACATTCTTAAATTTGCAGGCAAATGGATGGATCTGGAGAGTATCATCCTGAGTGACGTAATACAGACTCAGAAAAACAGACATGGTATGTACTCACTCATAAGTGGATTTTAGACGCAAAGCAAAGGAGAACCAGGCTACAATCCATACACACACACTAGCAGCTAGGTAACAGGACAAAGTTAAGAAAGACATCCATGAATCTCCTGAGAAGGGGTAGATATAAGAAAATTGCAATCATGGGGGTGGGGGGTAAAGAAGGAGGTGAGCAAGGGGAAGTGAGAAAATAACATGAAAGAATAGGATGGGGGAAATGGAGAAGAACAAAAACTGGATATCCTGATAGAGAGAGCTATTGTGGGATTAGAGAGAAACCTGGTGCTAGGGAAATACCCAAGAACCCACAAGATGAGCCCAGCTCGGACTCCAAGCAATAGAGGAGAGGGTGCCTAAACTGGCTTTTCCCTATTATCATATCAATGACCATCCTAATCATCATTATAAAACCCTCATCCAGCAGCTGATAGGAGGCAGATGCAGAGTTCCATAGCTAAACACAGGGCTGTGCTACTGATCCAGCTGAAGAGAGGGAGGAGAGATTACATGAGCAGAGGGATAGGGATCATGAAGGAGAGACTCATGGAATAGGCAGACTCATGCTGTTGTGATCTCACAGACTGTGAAATGACAGTGGAAGATCCTTCATGGAATGGATCTGGACCCTCTCAATGTAGATGACAGTCAAAAGGCATGGACAGTATCTGGAGCCTCTTGCACTTGGACCAGAGTCTATCTCAGGCCCATGAATTGGCTCCTAGAAGCCCATGCCTAGTGGGAAAACATCTTTCTCAGCTTTGATACTTGGGGGAGGGACTTGGTCCAATCACAGTTGGATATGCCAGACCGAACTGACTCACCCTAGGATTCCTTGCCTTCTCTGGGGAGTGAAGGGGTTGAGAAGGAAGACAAGAGGCTGAGGAAGAACTGCAAGAAGGGGCAGGAGGGGGAGCAGTGGTGGGTATAGAAATAGAATTTTAATTAAAAAAAATTCTTGGCATTAAAAAAAAAAAGTATTGGGTCCTGGTAGCTTGTCCTTAGGATGTGGGAGAAGTTTTCTAGAGAAAGTATGAAGTCTCTCATCTCCGCTCTATTTCCCTGGCTAGGAAGTGAACAATGTGAGCCATATTATAAACCTTTTATCTGTATCAATTCATTATCCCAGATGTTTCTTTCAGTACCAGAAAGTTGACTGACACACACTGCATATTGAACTTGGGATGAGATGGAAAATAGATATCTGAACCATCAGGTTATCAAGAAATAATAGAGTGGGAGACCAGATGTGCATTGTGTAGAATCTTAGACAATGGTGGTCCAGATGGGATTTCTGGCTGGATCTTTGAGCTTGCCTCCTTTGGGGATGAGATGAGTGTGTTATGCATGTCAAGTAAAACATGCACTCAAATATCCCATGTTTTCTTCATATTTCCATGTACCCACCCACACAGCAACCACATTCACACACATATACTACACTCACACATACACAGAAAGTATGAGAATGTACTCAAATCTCAATGAGTCTCTTAATTACATCTCTAAAGGAATCTGCAATGACTGTTATATAACTGTACTGTGGTTCATCATCCAGAAAAGTCACCATCCACCAGCATGGAAGGAAAGCATTATGACAGCCCCATGACACAAATGACAGCAGCAGCATATTATGTATATCCTGACTTCCTGGAAGTCCTCATTCTCATTATTATAAAGTGTATCAGGAGTTGTGCTCAGCTTTCCTGTACAAAGGCTCCAGCCAACAGCAAACTACTGCTTCCAATTAATTTCCAAAGGTTTGATCTAACAGTCTTTCGTTATACATATATTTGCTAAGGGATAATAACTCTCTAAAATAAAAACAAAACATAGCTTAAAAGAGAAAAGTGGATTAGACAATAGTACTATTAACAAACACAATAATCATTTAATAGGCTTTGACTCTATCCAATTTTGCAATCCTCACCCTGAGAAGATGTTTACCAGCCCTGTTTGGAGACAAAAGCAAACCTGCAGGTCCTATGCAATATTTAATAATCATTCATCATAAGCATCTTGAGTTTCCAAGGGGAGACATAAAACTGGAGGGACTGGCCACCAAAGCTGCCACACTTTCATAGAAGAGGTGAGATTCCAGGCAATGTGCAGTTATGATGAAGGTTGGTGGGGATCAGGCAACTCTACATTGTAGCAAGAATAATCACTCTAGGTTCTAAGGTAAAAACTACTCCTTTATTATTTTATAATAATATATATTACTAGTATTTTTCTATTTTTTATTGTCTTTGAAAATCAATAATCAATATCAAACTTTATATGAAAAGCAAAACTTTCAGAATAGCTAAAAAAAAAAAAAAAACCCATACAGTACTCTTTTCTCTAAAAAACAAGAAACATAAAAAATAAAATCTAAAGCTCCTCAAGCCAGGTTAGGCTCAGATACAGATGAAGAAAGCACAGTAGGTCACAGCTAATGGCCACGGATGCACTATGGCCACCACAAATTTCTGCTAAGCAATCCTTCTACAGTCAAAACAAAAGTTTTTTTTATTTTTATTTTCACCTTTAAATCAATTTTACCCAAACCTTCAGTTTTAGAAGCAATGATGTCATGTTTTAGGCCAGTGAGTAGAGATGTGATAACGATCATCTAATTAGGCAAGCAAGCCACTCTAGGGACATGTAGTGACTTGATGCCAAACTCAAAAATCTAACATATCTAAATCATCAAGAAAAATTATTGTTTTGCTGCTTGCTTTACTATAGTACCCACAAGCCATTGAGAAGGCTAAGCTAAGCTGTGTTGCTTTTGTTACAGGAAAAAGCACATATTGGATTTTAAAGTATTTTGTCTGATTAATTACTTTTCAGTGACATCTAAATAAGTGAATATTGCACATTCCATTACTCAAATATTCTATCCGTGTGTTGGATAAATAAAACATTATCAGACTAAGATATAAGTCATATTCTATTTGGATGAAGTTACCAGTGGTATACAAAGCCTTTTTGTTCTCACTTCTCATGTTAAATAATTCTATCGGGAAAACCATAGTGTCATATGTCAGACTGGCAGCCAAGGCTTCACTAAGACACAATCTATTGTTTTCACTCCTGTGTTTCAATTATCTATTTTTTTTATTTATTTTATGCATTTACTGGGCATTCATATAGCCTGTGGTCTTATGAAAAAGGTGCTACAAAGTTTAAAAAAATGCAAATCTACAATCATAATAAATTCCTCTGCAGTTTTATAACAAGTGAATCCTAAGAATCTTAAGTTACATCCTAGTAAATAAAATATGATGCATGTACTGACTTATATGTGGAAATATCTTGGTGTTCTGAAGCTATTTCCCCTAAATGAAAAGTAAGAAAGCTTACAATTCCCAGGAAATTCATTAAACTAAAGACACCCAGGAAGCTCACGAAGTTCCTTTCAAAGCTCTGTAACTACTAAATACTTGTGGGAAGGGAGACTCTGTGATGGTGCTTTCTGCAAGTCCTGCAGAGAACTCTGGGTAGTGAAGTGCCATTGAGTCAATGACGCCATTGAGCCCATGCTGAGGTGGGCATTTTGGTCTTGCAGCTAGCTGCCTTTGAAAGACCTATGCTCTTGTAAGTAACCTGATACTCTCAATGGTTTCCCAATCTAGATTGGGTGGAACTGTGTCTTTGGTCTCTCCTGTGTGCCTTACCTGGAGTGGCTAGAAGATAGTTCACATATTCTCAGGAAAAAATGCACATGACTCGAGGATTCTAAACAGTAGATCTAAGTGTGCCTGACACATAGCTGAGAAAAGCACTTGGAATGGGAAGAGTTCCAACATTCTGTCACGTCCCTCAGATAATCAGTTCATTTAAATAACTTCAGCATGGTTTGTGAATCATTTGGTTTCACCTGGGGTGGGGGGTGGGGGAACAATCAAATCAAATCAATGGAAGCTAATGCATCCTGTGCACAAGCACAGGCAGCTTTTCTTTTGCAAGGGCTGCTCTGATAATGTGACCATTTGGGGATTGTGCTCTTTTCAAGTTTTCCTACTTAACAACCCAGAAAGAACATTGCCTCCACAGCATAATAAATGGAAAGTTATGGAATGGAAGGTTTGAGGGAGCTGGCTACATACACACAAACCCTTAGCTACTGCATTTCTCTCCCAGGAATCAGCCTGAGCCTGAGCTGTTTCCTTTCATTCTAAGGCTTGGGTGGTCTGCTCCAATAGCGTCAAATCTTAAAAGGAAGACATGCATGCACAGCATGCATAGCAGGTGGCACTTTCTCAGGATTGCTGATATGGACTCTGGATGCATTAAACTTTGGAGAGAAAAAAATAAAAATTATTAAAAATAGGTATCATGCTCATGATACTCCCAGGTGGCAGCGACAGGGAAGTGGGGGTGGTGTGGGGAGGGTAGAGGTATGGGGTAATTACATCTTAAAATCCAAAACCTGGGCTGAAAAACTTGCTCAGTTGGTAAAGCACCAGCCATGCAAATGTGAGAACCTATCTGAGAGCTAAAGACCCTAATAAGAAGGAAGCAAGCGCAACAAAAATGGAAGGATGCTTTACGACTGAGTTTCAGTCCTGGGGAGACAGAGACAGACAGATGGGGCTTTCTGGCCAAGCAGACTAGCCCAATCAGTGAGCCCCAGGTCCCATTGGGAAGGCTTGTTTCAAAAAACTAAGTGGATGGCATCTGGGGAGTGACCAGAAGGTGTCCATATACTATACACATATGAATACACACACACACACACACACACACACACACACATCTTTGCTTAATGCCCTCCCCCCATGTGTTAAAGACTTAACCCCTCCTGTGCTGCTATTAGGAAACTGTATACAGAGGAAGTAAGTTAGGTACTGGGGCAGTCAAGGACCAAACCCTGATACCCACTGTGGCTCTGATTCTCTTCTCTTCTTCTCACCACCCTCTGATTAGTGTGAGGTAAGCAGATTGCTCCACCACACACTCTTGCTGTGGGCTGCTCCTTGCCACCGATCAAAAGCAATAAAGCCAAATGGCCACTCACTAAAACTCCCAAACAATCACTCCATAGAAATGTTTGTCTCTTTATGGTGTATTTATCTCATTTACTTGTAACAACAACAGAAAGCTAACACCATCCTTCAAAGGATGTAAAAGGAACTGAAAAGATGGTTATATGAGTTAAGAGGTTGCTTTCCAAACATAAGAACCACAGTTAAGAACCCCATCACCCCGGTAAAAAGATGGACATGGTGGTAGGACCTGAATCCTAGACCTAGGAGGAAAAAACAGAAAGCTCCTTGGAAATTGTTATCCAGCTAGGCTTAACCAACCAGTGAGCTCCAGGTTCATGGACAGACCCTATCTCAAAACTTAAGGAGGACAGCTAGAAAGATAGACACCCATTGTCCACCTCCAGCTTTTACTTATACATGTACATATATGAGTGCACACATGTCCACACATGCGTGCGCGCGCGCACACACACACACACACACACATAACCTTCATAAAAAAGAACAGTTTTGAAAGAACACAGAAAACCTAACTTTGGGAATAAAAACATTCTTTCTTTTAAGTGTTTGGGACATTGGTGAATGTATCACTTATTTTTATTGCTGCAACAAAATCCCTGATAAAAGTCACTTTGGGAAAAGGAAAGGTTCATTTTGGCTCAGGGTCTAAGAGTATACAAACATGATTTATGAGTTTTATAACCAAAAGCTTTCATATACCACCTCTACAGAATATGGCTGACTAATATGAGAAAACAGTGCTTATTTGGTTTTAGATCTACTATTTTTGTAGTAATCAGAAAATTACCAATCTTTGCTTCCTGTCCCCTGTACCACATGCTACTTTCTCCTAGACAAGCTGAGGGATCTTGAAGACTAACTGTACAGGAAGTAGCTGTGAAGCCCATATCCCCACCCTTCAAAGACACACTAAGTCAGAACGCCTGCACAAACTCTAAATAGGAGAGGAGTGAAAAATACCTTAATGTCTCTGAGTCCACTTTAGCCTAAAATTTATAATATTCAGAATTCGAACAGTCAAAAATATAAATTGCTCTCAAGTGCATTGATGTCAGATGGCCAGTAGTGGTCACTTACTTTAAGGACTACTGGAGACAAGTCAAAGAGAGTCAGGAGCTCAACATTCTTATTTATGAACATTCTGAGGATTGTCTCAACAATTTTAACATTCCTAAGACAGAATTCAGATTTCGTTTGAGACTATGTTGAGAAAACTGAAAATCAGACTTAGAAAAATTACAGCAGTTTAACTATACAAGAGGAGTTTCCAAGTGTGACAATCAAAGTTTAAAGCAAAAATATGTTAGGATAGGAAATCTTTATTTTTCCAAAATGTACTTTTTTGTTTGCCCAGGGTTGATGTTTCTGTTACTAGCAACAAGTTTTGTTTTGCTTAAAAAAAAAAAAAAAAAAAAAAAAAAAAAAAATTCTTCAGACCCTCAGATTTAGAAGGAATGGTTCATCCTGAGATTTATTGAATGACTTACCCAAAGTATGCTTTCATTCTTAAGATCTTGGCTTGGTGTTGCATGAGATTTCTGACCCGGTCTAGGTCAGAGGTCCGACCTGCCCATGGCCACTTTCACACCCCCAAAATGACACAGATGCTTATATTAATTTTGTTTGGCCTAGGTTTTAGGTACATTGCTAGCAAGCTCTTTCATCTTAATTCAACTCATTATCATTATTCTACCTGGCCACATAGCCCATGACATGGCCCAGTAGATAACTTGTATCCTTACATGTTTCTTTTTTGGTGGTTGGACAAAGACTCTCTTAACTCCACCCTCCTCTACCTGTCTCTGATTTCCTGCCTACTGCAACATGCTTGCCACAGGCCAAAGCAGTTTCTTTATTTACAGAACAATTTCACAGCATATAGAAAGACATTCCCACCACAGCTTTGTCATCTCATTTTTTAGCAAAATGAATCCTTAAAACTGTTAGACAGAGCCCTTCCTTGTACCCACTCTGCAGCAGGAACCATCAAGTAGAACCTTCATAGATTGAGCTGTTTTCAAAATGCTACATTAAAAAGCAGTTTCTTAAGTTTCTCTTTGCCTCCCCTCCCCCCCCCTCCCCCCCCCCCCCCCCCCCCCCCCCCCCCCCCCCCCCCCCCCCCCCCCCCGCCACCCCGCACTTCTGTCTACAGGGATAGCCCAGGGACAGGTGGCTTTGTGGGCCTGTGATGTGACAATGCCTACAAGCTAAGTATGAACTCCTGTTAGCAAGCTTAAAGGGGAAAATATTTTACATATGGTTTTACATGCCAATTTGCAGAATGCATCAGAAGGAAGATGACTGAAAAAATAGAAAGCATCCCTGACTCCTAGCACCCATTAGCACCATTGAAAAGTCTCAGAAAGTTTTATATTGTAACTGAAAGCATATTCTAGAAGCAAGTGACAAGTTCCTTGCTATGGCGTGGTATGTGACACTTTCCTGGTTCTCAGACATCAGCAGCATTGCTCATTCTCACAGGAGTAGTCTCAAGGGAAAGGCTAACCTTGCAGAGGAAGCCAGGCAGTGTTTATGAGTTAATACAAACCTCAAGGTGGCTTTAGAGTAGGAAAAAAGTAGGTCTCTGTTTCTGTGTCTAACCACCAGACCGAGGAAAGATGGGGACCTCACGAATGCCAGAGGGACAGATGAGCATTCAATCTGGGAGCAGGCCATCCTGTGTGGGATAACAGCTATGCTGGCAATAAAGTCAAACTCATGAAGGCTGCCCAAGGGACCTCCCTAAGAAGACTAACCTTATTTGGTGACACAATACACACAGCAGTTGGGGAGGAACAGAAACAACAGCCACAATCCACATTAACATGAAACTGTATGGAGCAAAATGAAAGACTCCTTTAGCAAAAGGACCAGGGAATGAAGCACAGCATTAAGAGTTCTGGCTCTCTACCAAGAAACATCCAGAGTAATTCCCAGGCACTAGCTTAATTCACTTTCCCTTAAAGCCAGCACTAACTAATATCAGTTAGAGACAATCTGTGCAGACACTTTATAAAAAGAATCCTGGACCTCTTGAAGCTTACTGTCAAGAAGACTAAAAACAAGACAGAGTCAAAATAGGCACCCTTGTCCCAGATCCTTTTGGAATTCTTACTTCTTTTTTTTTTTTTTTTTAAACTTTATTTATTTATTTGCCCTGGTGCCCGCCTGGAACTGGAACCACAGACAGCCGTTAGCTGCCATGTGGTGCTGGGAATCGAACCCGGGTCCTCTGGAAGAGCAGAGGGCGCTCTCAACCGCCGAGCCATCTCTCCAGCCCCAGGAATTCTTACTTCTTTTAAAGAAAAAGATGAGGCCATGTTGTAGGGGAGTTAGAGGCTAAAATCGGGAACGCTTGAACATGATCCAAATATAAAACAGAGATGCCATGGAAGTTTGATCAGCAGGCAATAGACACCACCAGAGATAATATTCAGAAAGATAGAGGCTGCCTGGCACAATAAAATAATGGTCTATTAGTTTAATATTTTTGTTTATGCCCCTACCTCAAGGATGGAGGAAAAAAGTGTTAAGTTATTTCTGTGTCCTACTTTTAATGTATTTGTTTTATCCTCATTACCTTCAGGCTGGTTTTAGTTACCTAGGAGACATAGATGAACTTCCATAATTGGCTGAGGATCCTAAACTCAGGAGTATATTAGGGACCCACCAATGACATGCAGACAGAAGTCATGAGCTGCATATTGGACCATCCCTGATTCCATACTTGGTGTCTCCTGCATTGGTGCCATGGAAATTGAAGGCCTAGAAACTTTTGTCAAAATACCAGCTATGAGGAAACTGTTCTCTATTTTGAAACCCTTTGGCTTAAGAGAAAAATGGGACACAACAGAGTAAAATCTCAGGACAGCCACTTTGGCCACATGCCAGTTCCCTCTGAGACAAACATATAAAGGAAGATATTCTTACCCCAAACAAAAGAATCTAAAGTTGCTCTACTCATGTCTACTTATGACAAACAATTAATTAAAATGAGTACTCCCATCGTCAAGTGGTAAAACTGAATACAGAGAAAACATGTGAAGGGCATGATGTAGAGCTAACTAGAGAGATGATTTCCTGTAAATGCCAACTGTCACTGTGGTTTGTGTCTTGGCCTGTAACAGACCCAAAGCTGCTCCTCAGAATGAAATGTCAGTGCTACTAGAAGTCTCACTCTTGCTGGAAAAATGTTACCAGAGGATAGAAGTTTTAGAATCCAGACAATGTTTTATGCTGAGCTATGTATCAGAGGAAAAAAATATTCTCTACATCATAACAGAGCAAGAAGTGTTAGTATATCATGAAGTCACACCTAAGGCCATCACATTGACAAGTAGCAGGAAGTGGCAATAGCCTAAGAGAGACTGAGTTGGGATTCATCCAGTTTTAGGACCTTAAACAAGTCCCTTAGATTTCCTGAACTGGGTTTCTGCCCTTACTCAGAGGACATGGTGGATAAAGCCTTCTATGGACTAGGTTCTGTTCACCCCATCTCAGCAGAAAAGAAGACTGGGGCATTTAAGAACTGTTCTATCCTGTTATAAATAATTATGTGGCTCCCATAAAATCCCCCAAAACAACACATCTTACTCCATCTGTCACATCTGGAGCCATCAGTCTCTTTTGCACTGAGAGAAGATGTACCTCACTAAGCAGCTGAGAGAAGAGAATGAAATAATGCATACAAAGTATTCAGCACACACAATTCCCATCTCTCCAATGCTATTATGACTATGAATGCTTTCCTGAATGACACAGCTCAAACTGACAGATGAAGGAGACCCACTGTCTCCAGGCAGGTATCAAAGCATTGCTAAACTCAATGTGTGTACTATAAGCCCTCCTTCTGATGATCATTTTTCTGTGAATAAGCCAATACACTGGGGATAGTTAATTTGACTTCTTAATAAGCAGCCTTTATATTATCCTTTGCTGGCCTAAGTAAAAACACAACATTCTACCATACAACCAAACTACCCTTAGAACAGCAATAATCAGCAGAAACATTTCATGGGCACCTTGAGATAACTATACAAGGATTTCGGCCAATAACCCTGACTTTGAAGCTATTGAAAACCATTTGTTCTAGACTTTCACTACCACGAGTTTCCATGAACTCTAGATGACCCTGCAACCTTTTCCACCTTTGCCAAATGAGGAACATTTGCCTTGGTAGTATGACTAGTATGAGTCCTACTAAAAGATGAAAGCCTACAACTGGTCCAACAAGTAGCCATGATTTAATCAAACAAATGGGTGGGACTGGTTCTAATAAACGACATCAACAAGTCAAGTTCTTGTGGTTAGTTCAAACACCCCCTTTCAGGCTACATAAGCAGACTGTCCATGTTCATTCCGTAAACTGACTATGAGATACCCCCTGTGCTGCCTCCTGAGTATTACAACATTAGGGCCAATAAAACCCCGTTTCAAGAGTGCTGGATGAGTTGGTAACATGAAAAAAGAAGTAAAAGAGAGTAGTGGTGACAGCAGCCAGAGATGACCATTGGGGTGGCAGTGGCCATGGCTTGGCAGCTTTCTTTGCAGCTAAACAGGACCAGAGGCCCCAACATAAGAGTTCTAGAGCTGAAGAATCAATGGCCATTAGAGGTTGCCCTGGAAGCTTGTGCCCAGCTTCCTATCACTGCTGCTGGACTCCCTGTGGTGACCCATGAAATATAGTAGTCTAGACATAAAGAGACGATGAACAAATAAGGCCTGCAAGATGTGATCTGAATTTGGTATCAAAAGGTCTCCTGGCAGGAAAGATCACTAACAAGAATGGATTAAGTCAGTTCACCTGCATAAATTACACTGCAGGGAATAGAATTAATTCATTTAATTCAAATATGTGTTCCAGTCAGCCCTCCCATGACACTCCCATCAGAATTCCAAAATGGAAGAAGGGAGATGTTTATGAGAGAGAGAGAGGGAGAGAGAGGGAGACAGACAGAGAGAGAGAGAGACAGAGAGAGAGAGAGCATAAACATTAGAAGAGCCTCTGGAACACATATAGAACCAGAGAAAAACACCAGAAAAGCAGCAACTCTTGAACATCTTCAGAATAAAGCACTCAGTGTAAAAACTGTCAGAAAACAGACACTGATAGCTTACTGTGGCCTCAGAATTGATGTAGTCCCTATGGAGGCAAACAAACAGACCAGAAGTCATTGAGTAGAGTCAGCCCACGAGAGCATCTTACTTCTGGGTTGTAGAAGTAAAAGTGAGACACATCCCTGCAAAGGAAGAGGGGCTACACTAGGAAGTTTACCTTAACACATGACTGAATCACTTGTGCAGTCAAAGATGAGAAGTGGTTTAGTTAATTAATCAGCAAAAATATGCATTAAGTGAAGTGTTCTGCTAAGCATCCAGACTGCAAAATTAAGTGATATCAATAGCCATGAGAAACACAAATTGCCTAACCATGTCATTGAAGATAGTGTGTAAATAATATTTATTTGTTCAACTTTTTATTTAAAACTCATCACCAACATCATAACCAAATATGAGGTTGTTTTTACAACCAATGTAAAAATTAGATAATTAAGTTAATATCTGAAGGCATCCTAAAGATAGATGAAACATACCAATAAATTCAAATACTTTGGCACAATATTAGATTTATCCACTGCAGAAAACAAAACAAAACAAAAGAATCATCTGTTGATGGAGATCACAGCCTTTGGGCTGGACATCACTAAGAAGATTTTAAGTAGAAGAGAAATGTATCTCTCAGAGTGTATCAAAAAAATAGTTAAATTTCTCCTTGTATAAATTTTAAATCATAGATGAAATATATATGGATTTGTATGTAGTTTCCTGTAGGACTTTGAATATTAAAGTTTCCTTCAACAGAAACATCTTGCAAAACTACCCAATAATCTCATAAACAGGCTGTTAACACTGATGCTAAGCCACAGACCATGGTTATTGAGATGAAGATCTCTTATTTTGTCCTTAGTCACATTCATCTGCCTTTCTACCCTTGACTACTTATTTCCTTGACTCCTGGAAATCACAACTGCATTAGTTTAATTTCATCATTTCAAGATTTTATGGTGAATAAAATCATGTATTGTGGTAAAAATTTGTTGTGAGATATGTTTTAAATGAGGTTTATTTTGTGAGAATTATTTATAAAATAGAGAAAGTTTTAAGAGAAAGTGAAAGGATAAAGTTGTAACGCGCTGGAGCGTTTTTAAGGAAAACTTTTTATATTTATATTGCACTGTCGAACTTTTTTGTTTTGGCCTGGAACTGTTATTTTTTGGAAGCCATGTCTAATTGTAAGAGCTCTTGGCTTTGTGTGAGAGAATGTTTGTTTTTGTTTTTTTTGGGGGGGGTTGTTTAAAGTTTGTTTTTGTTGACTATGTCTCTTTTGGCTTTGGTGTTTTGTTGTAACTTGTTTATATGTGTAGTTTTTGATTTTTTGTTATATCTTGTGAGATGGCTAGAATGCATAAGACCAAAAGGACAGAGAGAGAGAGATAGAAGCCATACATGGCCAACATAGCAATAAACTTATGGGGTCGTAATCTCCTACAACAATGAAACACTCAAATTAAGATTCCTCCAGGCCTAAATATTAGCCAAAGAACTAATCGTGGCCTTAAAAGTAATACCTCAAGAGGCTACATAAAACAGCCGTCGGTCATTCAAGTTGCACAAAGACACAGTCTAAAAGCTGCAAGCACCCCTAAGACACTAACAGCCCTGCCTTTAAAATAGTTGACAGACAAACCTATTTGAGTCCAACAATGGCCTTTAGCAAAAAAAATTGCTAGCCCTAAAACAATTGGTACAAAAACAGTTACAAGCTCAACATATTAAAAAATCAACCAGCCCATGAAATTCCCCTATATTTGTGGTCAAAAAAAGTCTAAAAAATAAAAAATAGTGACAGATTTAAAAACAATTAATAAAGTGATTCAGCCCATAGACACCCTACAATCTGGTATACCTTTACCTTCTTTGCTACCTAAAAGATGGCCTATAATAGTTATTGATCTAAAAGACTGTTTTTTTATAATATCTCTACAAAAACAAGACCAAAAAAAAGTTTGCTTTCACTATACCTAATTTTAATAATTCATACCCAGTAAAAAGATACCAATAAAGAGTCCTTCCACAAGAGATGTTAAATAGCCCCACGTTGGGTGCCAATTATTGTAGTAAAAATTTGTTGTGAGATATGTTTTAAATGAGGTTTATTTTGTGAGAATTATTTATAAAATAGAGAAGGTTTTAAGAGAAAGTGAAGGGATAAAGTTGTAACGCACTGGAGTGTTTTTAAGGAAAACTTTTTATATTTATGTTGCACTGCCGAACTCTCTTGTCTTGGCCTGGAACTGTCACTTTTTGGAAGCCTTGTCTAATTGTGAGAGCTCCTGGCCCTGTGCGAGAGAACGCTTGTTTTTTTGGGTTTTTTTGGGGGGGTATTGTTTGAAGTTTGTTTTTGTTGACTGTGTCTTTCTTGGCTTTGGTGTTTTGTTGTAACTTGTTTATATGTGTAGCTTTTGATTTTTCGCTACAATCATGTAATGTATGAAATATGAGAATTGGCTGTTTTCACTCAGTATAACTCTGTGAAGAACCACTGACACTGTTGTGTGCATCAATCATTCATTCTTTCATTGCACGAATATACTACAGCTTAATATTTTACCCAGTTTTAAGCTGTTATAAATAAAGCTACTATAATAAATAAAAAGATGAATCTATAATAGTCAACATGAGAAAAAATGGATAGTAATAAAAAAATTTACAAATTCTATGGACATTAACATAGTAACAGTGGGATATTTTGAATGGCTGTTTGCCAACATGTTTCAAAATTTAGACAATATAAATAAATTTCTAGAAAAATACAAGCCCAGCTAATTTGATTATCTATAAGTAATTATGTATATAAAAAAATCTAAATTTATAAAATCTTTTAATATAAGTAAAACCAAATAGTTTTATTGGTAAACATCACCAAAAACACAAGACAAAATCTAGAATCCATATATTATGAAAAGATTCAGAAAACAGAAGAAACATACTCCTGAACTTTTTTTTGACATCAGTATTATCTCCATAGCAAACAAGACAAAAACTTTCCCAGGGAAATAATTTATATAAATACATAATGTATATTATAAACATAATTTACATAATATTATATTACAGATAGACAAGCACTGAAAACTTCTGAAAAATTAACTATTATAAAAAAGTACAGTATATCACAAACTAGTTTTTATTTATTCTTTTCAAAGATGGAAGGTGGGTTCACCATACAGTAAATTAATGTAACCAACAATATGATGGGAAATGCATCCATAAATATAAAAATATATCACAATGAATACTTATTAAAAATTTTAAAATTCACAAACTAAAATTAGAGATGATTTTCTGTATTTAAGAATTCCTCATTTTCACCCACCAACTGAAATGATTAACCTTATAGTATTTGGGTTGAGCAAAATGTAACTTTGTATCAACCTCCCAAGTCTTTATAAATATGTCTAGCACAAAAAAATGAATACATATTGACTAAGTCCAGCACGTTGTTCTTCAGTAACAGGGATTTAATGACAAGGGCAGAGATGAGAAAATAATGAAGATTGGAAAGTTGGGTCCTAGAGATCTTGGATAAGCCAATGACTTGTGCCAAGCAAGTTTTAATAAGTATAGCATCTTATATACAGTTTTCAAAGATTTCAAAGATTCAGAAAGCCATCATACAATGGGACAAAGTCAGCAGGAAGTTAATAAAGGAATGTTGGCCAGTGGGGAACACAGGCTGTCTCATGTCCCTCACAAACCAAGTACACAGCAGCCGTGGGACTGATAACTGCAGTTTTTTCAGCAGGAAAAGACAAATTCCCTAGAACTAAAGCCTTAATTTCTCCCATGCCCCCATCCCAGTCCCAAGATGGGCCCTGCCAAGTCTTCCCCTGGGTAAGAACACAGAAGTAGTTTCCTTCTGGCCTTTCATCTGGTCCTTTAAGAAAGCCTTGGGTCAAGCTGGCCCTCAATAATATACCAATAAAACAGAAATCTGAAGCTATTAGTATTTCCTGCCAAGTTCTCATTTTGTTTTCAATATACCTTTCTAAATAAACAGTTGAAGTACTAAGCTGTTCACTGGAACTGTATTATTGACTTTACTTGTCACAGTAACAGAATGCCTGATAGAACTTCAATGAAAAAAAGTTTATTTTGCTCATGGTTTTGGAGAATCACAGTATTTCAGGGCTGGGAAGATAGAGCAGAGCATCTAGGTGTGGTGGGGCCACAAGAAAGCTGTTTGTACACATCCTAGGAGCCTATACTCAGTGTCTTCATTTCTTGCCTTCATCTCCCAGTACTAGGATTCAAGTGAGCACCACCATACCCAGCTTGAATTGAATATTTCTAGGAACATTTTAGCAATCAGGTTTTGCTAATCGAATCTAAATAAATAACATTTGTTTAGATGCTAAAGAGAATAAAATGGGTTGAAGTTTATTGTTAGATTGTACTACAAACTTGAACTCTTGTCTCTTGGAGTCCCATCCAGTTATTAAGAGGTGTTGTGTGTGATAGGTGGTGACTAACTGGACATTGTCTCTGATAATCACTTTTCAACCTACTTCAGTTTTAAATACTACATGATAAAAAAAAAATCATGAAATTGGACAATGTTTCACTTTTTCCAGACTATAGAATATTACTACTCACACAGACAACTTTAAATTTCTTGCTTTTGTGTTCATTTAAAATATACTTCATTTTCATATTTAAATAAAATGCCAATTTATAAGTAACAGCAAATATTTTTGAAAAACATTTTTTGCTAAAAGGAGCCCATATGAAATTCTTTGAGTAGGTTGGTTCTTTTGTACTGGTCTTCATATACTGAAATATTGGACATTTTTGAAACCAAGAAAAGTTGAAGTAAAAGTCTGAACCCTTTCTTACTGCTTAAAAAGAAAAATTCTAAAAGTTCAAGATTCCCTTCTCCATTTTTTTCTGCCTGCATTCCAAATAGAGAAAAACTGCCCTATCTGATCTCAGAATTTAAAAGACAGTAACATGCCTGCTCTTACACAATGGGTGCCAGCCATGTCAGATGCGGACAATTGTCAGCCCTAATTGGTTAGAAATGAAATGAAAAAATGCCAATCACAAAAAATATGAGTTTGTCTCCAGAAGAGAAAAATGAAAATAATAGATGTATGCCATATTTCTGATTCCAAGTCCTCATGAGTTACAAATCTAATTATTCTGTTTTTGTGTGACAGCAGTATTGATGAGCCATAGTTGAGAAAAAGCACTATCACACAGAGGGGTCACAATCCAGATTCCTGCCTCTTAGTGGTGAGACCTTAGGCAGATCTTGCACCATGTTTAAGATTTAAATCTGTGAATGTGGGTCAAAGGAATGTCTGTCTCCTCAGTCTGTGCAAATATTAAATACAATTATATTGTAAAATATTACTAGCATATATATCAAATAAATATTCTATGTGTTTTATTTTAATTACTGAAAGCAACTCTAAAGCCTTTGTTCTTCAGTTAGAGGAACTACACAACTCAAACATAAATAATTATACCCAAAATCTAACAGTTATAAGACAATATGCCACTGGAAATTGAAATGAGGGTCATATGAACAATATTAATTTTTTTCTTCATGTATGGTGTATGTGCATGTGTGTATGCATATTTGTACCTGTGTATGTGTGCACACGTGTGTGTGTGTGTGTGTGGTGTGTGTGTGTGTGTGTGTGTATTTGCCTGAGAATGATTCTGGAATTCAATAGCTCTTCAATTTATTCTCTTGAAGCAAGGACTTTTAATCAAACCCAGGCTCCTTGATGCTGCTAGTCCACTTGCTTCAGGGATATCCTGTCTCCTCTATGTGTTCTGAGTTACAGGCCAGCTTCCCCACCCACTCAGCATTTATGTGAACTACGTGGATCTGAACTCTAGTCCTCTTGCACAAGCAAGCATTTGATTGTTGAGTTATATCCCTAGCCCTGAGGAGTTACTTTAAGACTCTGTTCCCAACTCTAGGAAGTTTACTTTAATGAGCCACAGCTCTGAGTTGCTTCAATTCCCTGTTTCCACCCATTCCATGGGGTTTTCTATTCTTGTTCTTTCCTTTGAATTCAAAGGTCTTCATTGATTCACATGAGCATAAAAATGCTTTTGTCATTAGTGCACATCTCAGTGGGTTTTCGTAAAGGGGAGCAACATCCACACTGGTCCATCACTGAATGATTTGAAAAATCTTCAAGATGCACAAACCTAGTAGTTGGACAATGCAGCTTCCACTTCTGCTCCTAACACAGATGCTTTGGGTTTTCCATATTCACTGGGTTAGGCTCTTCCTTATGTAAAAGTTAAAAGCAGCTTACTCACATGTGCTCCAGAGCAGAATGTGGGGACAGTATTACAAGCGACAATGGGTGCTGGTCTTTTCTTCAGCCTCCTCGCTTTGGCTTCCGTGACTCTGAACTTTCCTGAAATCCATCCAGTCCCTCTTGAGTGCTGTTTGGTTCACTTCCTGATGGCTGCCTGAATGCAGGATTTTCGAAGACCCTGTCAGGATCCTCTCTCCCTTCATTTTGCACATTCTCATCTAATCCTGGGTCAGTTTCATCCCCTCATGTCAAGAGCATGATTCAGCCCACCAAGAAAGAAGCTCATCTCTCCTGCCAAAGCCTTCCCCTGCACTGTAGTTTCTATTTTGTTTGTATCAGTCATCCATGGAAGACAAATACCTTTAATTCTAGCACCACTGTGGCCTTGACAGATGGTGATTGTCCCTGAATTGATGGTTATACATGGATGCAGCATGAGAAAAAACACATGGACCTATTAGACTCCTTTCCAGAGGCTTTAACCACAAAACAGCTGCACACAAATTACTTGGTTGCCTTACTACCAACTCTCTGTGCTTATCACACACAAGTCTATCAATCCAGCCTTTCCCATCCAACTCTGCCTCTTGTATACTCACTAAAATGGCATGTATCCTTCAGGGAAGTTTAAATTCCTCCTGTGATCCCTGCAACTACAATAAATTATTTCTTCACTTCAGAGCTAACAGCTCTAAAAACACACATAAATAAGAACTAAAAGCTAAAAGCACTATGTGCCAAGCATTCTGAGAGGCATTTTACACACCATGATTCATTCCATCCTTATTAATGTAATTCCCATGGCAACGTTATATTTTGGAGATGTATGGGCAAGTTCTGACCAAGTGATTCATCTCAGGTCTTTACTGTCACATGGAAGCCAGATCCAAATCCAACACTCTGCCATTCTAGTATCAATTTTTTAATGTTTTGCTAAATGATTTATATAGTTAATTGTTTATACATTTCTCCCTCAAAATGCTGTGAACTTTTAGAGAGCTGAGAATAAGTTTATCCTCTTATCCTGGAAAACATACACTTGTCTACATCATACATCTAAGATGTTTCACACACATGCACATGTGTCTGGACACCCACAACCACATACACCTACTTGTGTGATTTGCACAATGACGTGTCAGTGAATAAAGGTAGATAATATATACAAGCATATTAAGATTCATTGGAAATGTACATTCTGGTTTTATTATAAATATTAGTACAAAAAAGCAACTGTGTTACTGTTCCTGTGTAACTTACAAGCCCAGAAGGCAACAAGCTGATGTCAGTGGCAGAATTTAGCAGTCTAGAAGAAGCTCACAAGTAAGACAAAGATAAACGTATATAACCAGGAAGAATGCAGCCCAGAAAGTGTCCATCCTCAACCACTTGACTCTGAACATGTGGCAGTTGAATGCAGCCTGGAAGATTATCTTTGGCAGGTGGTATTGCTCTATCAAACCCAGGATATCCTTTCTCCCTGAATGGCCTTTCTCCCAAAAGATGTCACTAGCACCTCTGGCTTCCTTGGCCCTTAAGAAGCCTTTTGGTTTCTGCTTCTAGCAAGAACTGCATAGGACCTTTTATCTCACTGGGATTCTGTGAGTCACAGAATTCTTCTACAACATCCTTTCCATAAACATTTTTCTTCTTATACCAATCAAAGTAAGACAGTGGCTTAAAGTCAAGAATCCCATGTCCTCCAATTCAGGGCAGTCATCAAACAATGGACTGATCTTGGCAGTTTCATTTATTTTCAGTTTAATATGTACAGTCCCTCCAATTCTATTTATCTATTCAATTCTGCTGGGTCTATTTCTGGGCATTAAAGACACAATGGTGTCCTAATCCTCAGGGAATTTATAATTTTTTGAAGTTTTGCTGTAGGAAACCAAAGGGTACAACACATGTGATATAGACAAGGATGGGCATTGGAAACAGTCAACAGCTGCCCCTCCTCAAACATCCCCAAGGACTCAAAGTGAGGGGGAGATTCTGCTGACCCCTAGATGACCAACGATTAATACAGAGTCAATGATAAATATTACCCAATGTCAATATATTGTGAGCTTTCTCTTTTTGTGACACTAGAGCCTAGGGGGAAAAGTTGTCCAAATGCCTTAAGACAGAGTAAAATACTGAGACAATAATAGAATAGAATCAGATGTGTTTCAGAAGCAGCATAAAGAAAAGAGCTAAAGGATCACAGTTAAAACACACACACAAAAAGGAGCAAACAATTCTACAAAAACATATCTCACAGAAAGTTAAAAAAAAAAAAAAGAGAGACCGAACTCAGGATATATTTGTTCTTCATACTCTTGGCTATTATTGTCTCCTATTGGTCACAGGGATTGGTCCAAGTAGGTGTGGATCTCCAATCTTTTAAAACACATCATGAATTTATCAGCAATAATGTATGTATAGTGTATAATCTTTCTAGTGAATAGAGAAAGTATTCATTTAGCAAAAAATAAAATAAAATAATTAAAGTAACTGTAGTATTGTTTTACCTTCTTTCTAGAAAGCTAATAACTGTGATGTCTGTCGATTTGGAACAGAAATATTTTAAAAACAAAAGAATATAATGGAAAGTGCTCTCTTTATAACTCAGCTGATGTATCAACAAAAGGAAAGAGTATTGTCTCAATTGTCAGTTTGTTGTTTTATTCCATTCCTGTTCCCCACAGAAACAGAATGAATACTTAAAAGCAACGGTAATGATTGCAAACTCCAGAGATTCCACTAATGCTTTGAATAGACTCTTTTACCGGGAGTGGGGGAGCATGCTGTAAGCTAGATGATATAATTAGAAGATCAGAGATAAAACACTCTGTTTGATGACTTTAAATACCTTGTCTTAAAAATTCACATTTGAGTATTGTTGTGATGTAGATTTTAATGCACACATTTGAAGCCTGTTTCTCACTGTATGGCACTGTCAGATGGTGATGAGAACTCTAGGAGGTAGGATCTAGTTGAAGGACATTGGTCTTTGGAGGTGTGCTCTTGCTTTGCATGGCAGAGTCTTCCCCTTTCTGCATTAAGGCCACCGTAAGATGAACAGCTTTGCCCCACCAAACCCTTCCCCATCAGGTTCTTTTCTGCCATGTTCCAGAATCAACAGCATCAAGGTCATGATTAAAATCTCGCCATCTGTGAACTAAAATGATCATGTTCTTCTGAAGGTGTATATCTCAGCTGTGAGAACAGCACCGGCTCATCAGAAGCACTGAGTCTAAGATATTACACAAAAAATACACCACGGCATTCACACCTGTATATACACATAGCAGTGCACCTGGGTGATATTCATTCATGCATTGGAGTCAGCAGAATCGTTCTGTTCTATGACTTATAGTGAAATTTACAAATTAATAGTAAGATCATACAGTCATTTAGCCATTCCTTTCAAGTTATTTTCTGATTCTTAAATTAGTAACTGGGAAAGAAAAACAATATGCATTTGTAGAATCTTGACAGTTGCTGTTTCTCACTATGTACTATTACAGAGTCAAATGATGAGACAGTAAAGGGACAAGAACCCCAGTCTGAACGCAAGGTAATAACCACTAACCTGGATGCATGGAACTCGATGAACCCCAACCAAGATGGCTTCATTTTTTCCTCATGGGTGCTTGCTGGCTCCCATGCTGTCAGTAACAGGGAGCCTTCCTACTCTTGCTTGCAAAGCAGTGCTTCATGGAATGCCCCTCTGTGTGTCCCCTGCCACTCTCTTTTACACCCACTGTGATCCTTTCACTTCCACACTGGCCCAAATTCCTCCCTGTGTTTCACTGTCACATTGTTGGGAACTCCCTTCACACTCAGCTCTGCAGGTTAATCTAATGTCACAGCCCATTGAATCCAGCAATCCAGACAGTTAGATGGCTCAATTTGAATTCTCACCATAGCAATGACCTTGAATGACCTGCTTCCCCCTCCTTTCCTCACTTCCTCCTACTCCTTTGTTTGTTTTCCCTTCTAAAGATTAAGAATCATGGGTTCTTTGCTCTCAACTATGCAAAAATCAAAACAATTTATAAGTGTTTGTATGGCGCTGGAGAGATGGCTGAGCAGGTAAGGTCCTGTACCATTCTTGCAAAGGACCAGAGTTTGGTTTCTAGAACCCATGTTGAGCCCAGTTCACAACTGCCTGAGACTACAGTTCCAGGGAATCTGATGCTCTCTTCTGGAATCCTCTGGTATCTTCACTCACATATGCTCATACCCATAGACATATACACACAAATATACTTAAAATAAATACAAATATATGCTTATTAAAATCTCTAAAAGACATAGTTTATATGCTGGCACCCTTAAAACATCTACCAAGTCTGATTATTCATTCAATGAACATTTACTGAACACCTAGATTTTCAAGGCACTCAAATTCGAGACAAAGTCCCTTCCTGTCTTTGGACTGCCTATCAACAGCTGAGGGAAATAGAAAACAAACCAGTCATGAACAGATAAGATCCATGAAGGCTTATGACAACCACTGGGAATGAAATTAAAAAGGTAACATCAAAGAAATTTAGGATGGCTTACTCAATATGGTTCATTAATCAAGGCACCAAATAAGAAATTGATAATTCCAGTTGAATGCTAGATGTTTCTTTAAGTCCTTTATTCCCCAGAACCTTGGACACATTCAGAAGCAGTCATCCATAGACAATATACAAACAGAAAGCTAGGTAAACTAGCTACTGCCATTGGAGCTGGGGCGGAGACCAATGTCTCCATCAATGCTTAAGATTAATAAACACTGATCCAGTTTGCTTTTCTTGTTTTAGAGAAACTCAAAACTCTTCTCTGTCTTCTTTTGAATAAAATAGAATTAGAAGAAATTCTTTCACTGGGCAGATGATGTAGGCTCTCTGACTTGCCTTCAGTCTTGTGCCATGCCTCTCATACCCATGTCCAAATTTCTCCTGGTCATAGGGATGCTAGACCAGGATAGATTTGTGATTCCTATCGTTCAGGATGCATTATGGAACTCAACCATAATTCTAATTGGAAAACAAAATGGAAAAATGGGTCCAACTCAGTCTGCCATGCTGTTTGTGATGTTGTATATATCAGAGTGACCAGAGTGACCTATAGCGACAAGAGGCACCATACAGAGTTTGTCCAATTTAACTTCTCAAAATTTCTAGTTGGCTCTGTCCTTCTGCAGTTACCTCTGCCATGACAAGAAGAAATACCACACACACACATACACACACACACATACACACACACACACACACACACACACACACACACACACAGTTTCCATCCTCAGAAATATAAAAACTGCTAGAGAAGCAGTCATCTTCTTCTTTATATATTTTAGGTAAGTACTCTACCAATGAGCTATGGCCCCAGCCTTGTTGTTAAATTTTACATTTGAACTGTGCTTTGAACTTGTCCTCTAGCTACAGCAGACCTTGAACTTGGGATCCTGCCACTCTTGGTTCCTGAGTAAACTGAGTTACTTCCTGTTCTTTTTAATCTGTCTGTGTGGACTGGCAAACACAAGTTAAAAACCGTGAGATATTAAAACCTGAGATTCATAGAGCGAGATGGGCATTAAGAGAGTTCTTACATGTCTTAAGCTATCATCCAGTGCTGAGAGAATATACAGAGGTCACTGTAGGATGGAGAGTCTGAATCCTGAGGCAAAGACCTTGTCTTGTCAAAGCTGTTTTCACACACAGAATCTCTCTTCTCTGGGGGTTGGGGGCCAAGTTGGATGATGGTAGATCCTGGGGAACTACTTGCTAGGTAAGTCTCTACCTTCTCTGAATTAATTACTCCATTAGTGCCAACATAAAGAGGCATTTACAGGGTCTACTGTGGGTACATTCAAGGAACTGTCCATCCTGACACTGAAATGGAATATGACTTGCTAGAGCTCACAGGTGACAGGCTTTTTTGAGTGCATAACACAAAACCTAGGGGGACACAGAGTATGTGTGTCATGGCAGAAGTTTAACAGAATATTTAACAACCCAAACCTACTCTTAGAATGACAGTAAAACTCAAGGATAATGCACAGGGAATTATGATTGACTGTAGCGGGAAATCAGGAACTATATGTGTGAACGATCGCATCAGAGGACTAGAGACGAGTGGGGCGTGGTTAACTGGAAAGGATTCCGGAAGTAGACTTTCAAGGGAGAGGACCAGGACAGGAAGCTGGCATTCTCTCACGAGAGTTCCCGACCGGGTGCGCAGTTCGGGCCAGCAGCTCGGGAGTTCGGACATACGGTGTGGGGATGAGGAGTTTTCCTTAGAAACGCTCCGGCGTGCTACAACCTTATCCCTTCATTTTCTCTTAAAACCGTCTCTGTTTTGTAAGTGATTTTCACAAAATAAACCTCATTTAAAACATATGTCACAGCAGGTTTTTACAGTGATAATTGACCGTCATGACTATTAAGATTTAGGTTTTCTCTGGCCATCAGTAACAGTACTAGTCACAACAGGAATGGCAGTAAACATCTGTTGAGCATTTACAATGTGCTTGCTCTCGTTCTAACCATTGAAGGTGTGTTTTGTTTGGCCTTTTTTTGATTCAATTTGTTTTGTTTGGCCCCAGGTCTCACCATGTATTCTAGGCTGGTCTCAAACTAAGGAATCTTCTGCCTCTACCTCTTGGGTGCTGTGATTACAGATTTGTACCATGCACCTGCTTAAACACAATATTAACTCAGAATCTTCAGGAGATTCATGAAGCACATGATTGGCAGCCATGTTCAACAAGGGGAAAATGGAGAGACATGGATGCAGTCAAATGAACTAATGTGATATGATTGTCAAAAATATTACTATGACCTTAGCTATTGCTAGAGAATAGTAAGCAAGGAGGCAATAATAGAAAAGGACAGAAGGTAAGCCGTCTCTTTTGTGTTTCATTAGACTCAACTGAGGTTTCTGTGTTCTTTACTGTTTGCAAAATAAAGCCCTAGGTAAGCCGCTCAAACAACAGAGTGCAATCCTTTCCAGAGAGTATTAAGCAGGAAGGAAGGATGGGGGCTCAGACTTCCAGGAGAAAAAGAGGAAGGGTAGACCGCATGTGCTAGTGGGGGGAGTCAGAGCAAGGCACCCTGCATTAACCTGCCTGAATTATATAACCAGTCCTGCAGTGCTGAGCAAGGCAGTGTCTAGGGTAGGGGAATAAGAAAAATCAGGGCCCTAAAGAGGACACTCCCTGTTATCAAGGAGATAGCTGAAGCAAAATTTTAGATACCTCAGATATCATTCAGATATTGTTTTTAAGATGCCAAGAATCCTGTCTGCTCATAGGCCCTTGATCCCCACTGCTGTCCTAGCCACATTTTGCCTTAACAGCTGACTCACCCCCACCCTCCCCCCCCGCCACCCCCAAAACATAAGCAATTGCTGTCATGGGACAGTTTTATGTGACAACACATGACAGACATGCCCTGTATCATCAACACTTCTCTCTAGTGCTCTGGGAGCCACAGCTCCATTTATATGGTGATTCTGACTTTTTTTCCTCCTGAAGCCCATGAAAATCAGTCACCAAGAAAATGAGATCATCTGTGCGTTGGTGGCTTTAGTACTGTGGCTACTGCTGGTGTTTGACAAGTGTCCTCAATTATCACCACCCTGCTGGTAAGGTGTACCTGAGAATAACCTTCAAACAAATGGTCTGGGCTATGGGGTGATTGTGCTGATGCAGAACACATTTGGGGTATTGTGTCATTTATCTATTAAAATGTTTCCAAAGGCTGAGGACTCATTGACAGATAATGTCTTGTTTACAAGCTTGTCCTTGGGTATCAGACTCAGCAGCAGCTACGCATCTGAAATGCCTTCTGCTTCAATCATTGCTTGATGCTCATTGCATACAAATCAGAGCAAATTCTGAATGCAAATCATCTTTAATCTTGGCTGAACTGACATGACAGAACTCATGGAAATATAAATCAGAGAGAACAGGAGAGTTAGCCATTGGAATGAAACCTATGTTAGACCCTTCCAATATCCTACTCTCCATTCAGTATCCCATCTCCCAGCTCAGCATCACTCAGCATCACTTTGCATCTTTAGGTATTCTATTGGTCTGTTTAATTATTATTAGTACTGAGACAGGATCTCATATACCCAAGGCTGGCCCTATTCTTGCTATTATAGCTGAGGATGTCTTGAACTTCTGATCCTCCTTCCATCTCCAAAGCACTATGATTACAAACATGCATTACTGTACCTGGATGGAGAATAAATCCAAGGCTTGGCATATGTTAGGCACACACTGTAACAACTGAACTGCATTCCTATCCCTAGATGTTCCTTTTGTTTTAGACCTTTAATTATTGCCATAATAACTGAAATATATATTCCTGATAGAAAAAAATTTAAATTATACATGAACATATATAAATTGCATATGTTAGCAAAGCACCATGTGATGTTTTGAAATATATATTATATAATGTTCAAATCAAGTTATATCTTAACTATATGTCTCTTCTGTATGCTGGAAACTCTAAAGGCCCATCCCTGTGAAGTGTATATTACTATTATGTATAGTCATTCTACTGTGCACACCAGTATTTTTAGCACCTGTCTAACCATAAATTCCTTAATCACTTTAGCTACTACCATTCTACTCAAACTTCTAAAAGATAAGCTTTTGGGGATTCCCACTGTGAGTAAAATTGCAAGATACTTGTTTGTCTGTGCCTGGATTAATTCACTAAAATAAGGCCCTGTTCCATCCACATTGATGTGACTGACAGAATATTTTTCTAGCTGAAGGTATGCATCGCACTTGTCAATTCACCAGGGGCTAGCCACTTATTCCCATTTCTTAACTGTGCTGAATAGGGTTATTATGGCCAGTGGAGCAAACTTGTCTTTTCAACATAATGACTTTGCTTCCCTATCATATATTCAGCAGTGGAATTATGAATGTTTTTAATTTTAGAGGGACTTTCATTCTGTTTTCTTCATGGCTAAACTGGTGATACATCTTCCTACAAAAACTAGTCCATACCATTATGATCACTGGATGTAAGAACTGCTTCACACTATGAACCACCTATATATTACCCAACCCTGCTATGTAGAGTCTAACCTTTATTTTTACTGGGGCTATAAACTATGTAATACATTAACTTATGTGTGAACATTTGATTGGTTTTTAATAATTAAAAAACTAAAAATAGTCTTTAAGGAAGAAGACTAGGAAGGAGATATATGAGAAAGCAGTGGAGACAAAGAGGAGCCAAAGATCATCATATTCAGGCATGAATATGCCCAATGTCCATTATTTTCAGCAATTAATATTCGGTATTTTTAAAGTCTGCATTTAGTAAATAAAAAAGTTAAACCACATAATAGCAGTGCCCTTTATTTGTCTTTTATCTCCAGTAGATCTGTTTCCATCTGGTAGAGTTTCCCTCCAGGCAGAACTCCATGAAAGCATTTCTAGAACTACAGAGCTAAATTCTGTGTTTAATCCTCTGGAAGTGTTACTCATTAGCCCTCATTTTTAGAAGCATATTATTATTTTTTAATATGGAATTTGAGCCTGACAGAGCACATTTTCACCATGAAAAAGATACCATCATTTCATTGTCAGCTACTTGCACATTCTGCTCCAACAGATGTTTCTTTTCTTCTGGCTGACATTGAGAGTTCCTTCAAGCCTTTGGACTTCATCAAATACGCCTAGGAATTTTTTATTTAAAAATATTCATTAACCATAATCTTTGATTTGTACATTTCTATTTTAGACCAATTTCTGAAATTTTTTAAGATTCTACAACATTTTTTTTCTTAACATGTCTCTTCTCCATGTCAAAGATTACATTAATAGTCCAGGTCATATGAGCCTGAGGTCATAAGGACGTTCTTTTCTATTTCAGTCTTTGTGACCCACTTTACATGACTTCTACAGACTTTTCACCAAATATCTTTCATCTTACCATAAAATTTCTAAGTTTTTAGCTATTAAATTTTTCCCTTACTTTTATCTCTATTTACTTAAAGGTTTTTTTTTTTAAATGTTTTTCTTATTTTCTTGAAATTCCCAATTCCTTTATCCATTTATTTGTCTTATGAACTCTCTGTGTGAGTCTGGTAGTTAATTAAACTACTTGTGAGATAGTTGCAACAGAAAAATTGAATGCTCCTCTAATTTTTTTACATTAACTTTTCTTTATTCTGACCAGTAATTTTGAACCACCCTAATAAAAATAAATGCATGTTATATAGTCACGCAGCTGTGTTATTCATTATAAAATTTTAGTCTCTTACCTTCTTTTGAAAATTACTGAGTCTTATGCTAGCAAACAGCTAAATTATTTATAAGCAATGCTCACCATATTCAGATCTTGCTATGCCCGTGTCTAGAAATTCCCAAAGACCACCATGGAGATGGACATACATGAGGGTTTTATTGTTACATACAGGTTCCAAAAGAATGCTGGTTGATACATACCCTCATTCAGGTGAAACAGAAATGTATTGACCTCGCAGTCCCAAGGAGAGTTTTAAAGAAAAATCTATGTAAGTGGGGTGCTGCACACATTAGCATTCCAGGATTGGGCAAAGGGACACAGGGTACAGTAGCTATAGGTTGAACTTTCTGGCGCGAACCTAACTTTTGAATTTATTGGCTGTCAGGCGCATGCACAGATGTGGGCCTCCGACCTCAGGTACTAACTACGTCTCTGAAACAGAGCTTTGTAGGAATGAATCCATGTCCTCACAACCTCATACTTTATTTTAAATGAGAATATGCCTATCTTGGTGACCCCCTCCTTAAGAATATGGTAAATTAATCAATTATAATACACATGTCACTATTATTATATCTTTCATTAGCTGGTAACTAGATAAAGCCCAAACCACTTAGATATCATATGATAGATGGACTTTTAAAATTCTCATCTCAAAAAAGTAGAACTCCCCCCAAAGCAAGATTGTTAAAATCTCTCCAGTTGACGCCCACAGATTTTCAAGGATAAATTGCCATATGATTTATGAAGCTAGAAGCTCAGAGATGCCAACATAAGTCAAACAGAATTCCGAGATTTGACCTTTACCTCTATATATGTTTGCTTGGGAAGAAAAACTCAGTGTCCACAAATATAGAAATGGAAATTTAAAATAAATTATGAAAGGACTATACTAATTAAACCAGTAATGAATGATATTGTGTAGCTCATGCAAAAAAATAAAAATAAAAACTTCAGCAAACATCAAAAGATAAAGCATCCAGATAATTTTATAAATTCAAAAAATACATGATTTGATAGTGAGTTACCATGATTGACTCTTTACATGGAACTCTGCTTATGTTTGACCCAGGTGGGTCACCACTCCCTGACCTTAGTGGCTTGGCTCTGTGGGTGGCTCTATCCTCTGATTATCCAGTCTATTTTTATTAAATATACAATACACCACCACAGATGTGGCCATCTGGTCACCCTTAAAAATTATAATAGGTGACTAGAGAGATGGCTTGGTAGTTAAAATAGAATGTACTGCTCTTGCAGGGACCCAAATCTAGTTCCCTGTAGCTGTGTAGCATGGCTCACAGTCACTTATATCTCTGTCTCCGAGGTATTCAACCTTTTTTGTCCCCCAGAGGCACCTGAACTCATGTGAATGCACACTCACATGTGCACATACACACACACACACACACACACACACACATACACCTTTAAAGAAGGAATGAAAACTGAGAACTACAAGGCAGAATTCTGATGACTCCATTTCAACCTGAATCCAGCAATCATGATGGCTGCTCCTAGGCTTTGAGCTATTATTTGACAGGGTAATTACTCTCAATTGCCCGTGAGACATTTCACTGAGGTAGAAATACAGAATGAGTATTTGTGACCCCAGAATCCCTATGCTGCACTCATAACCCCCAGGGTGGCTGCAGGCGAGGGACGGACTCAAAGGGAGTAATTAAGGGTAAAGGAAGTCAGAGGGCAGAGCCCTGGTCCCACAAGACTGGCAGCCTAATGAGGAGACACTCCAGAGAGCTGGAGCTGTCTTCACTTTTCCACAGGCAGAAGGAGAGGCCATGTGAGGACAGCAACAGAGCAGGAAGGCAACACTCACCAGAAAATGCACATCCTTGCTTGTTGATCCCAGACTTCCTGCCTCCAAAACGGTGAGAAAATAAACTCCTGCTGTGAAGCACTGGGGTTTTCTTTGTAGTAGGCCCAGCAGCCAAGTAGAGTTTGGGTCACTTAAAACTATGAGTCCTGAGCAATCCAGGAAGTAAGGTTCAAAGAAAGATAGATGGCCACTGTGTCCTTGTCACACCAGTTCACTCTGCCAGCACATTTCCCTTCAGTTAAATCCCAAATGATTGCAAAGAGCCTGTATAACAAGGGTAGCAAGGGACTGCACTGAAGTGGAAAACGCACAGGGCCAACAAAGGCCACTCACAGAGACTCTGTAAACTTTCAGTTTTACCTTTTCAAATGTTTCTCTGGCAAAAATAGAGGTTTCAATTAAACCTAAAAGCTTGAGCTTGAGCAATCACGTGACCGGCATGAAGTATTCACTTAACCATGCATGCATTAAGCCTAAAATTACTACCTATTGCTCAATCCAAACCACTATCAGTCCAGACCATTCCAGACCATTTAAATTTGGCATAAAAAAACTAACAGCAAAAATGGCAATAAACAACTCTCCACAAGAGGAGACCCTTTCAGGTAGTTTTCAAATACCCAGAGTCCTGACCACCACCAGTTATCTATGTTAGTCAGATTTCTGGTGCTCCCACAAGGCCAGCCTTTAGGGGAGAAAACTATTTTAGTCCAGGGTGACCTGCCCTTGTTTCATAAACCATGGCTACACCAAATACCATGATGGGATGACAATGAAAAGACCATCTGTTTATATGGTAGCCAGAAAGAGAAGAGCCTGGATTGCAACCTCCTCCTCAAGGGCACATTCCAATGACCTAACCTCTTTCAGTTAGGGCCCTCCCTACCTTCCATAGTACCATACCATGAGGGACTGTATTAAAGGGTCACAGCATCAGGAAGGTAGAGAATCTCTAGTCTAAGGTCTAACATGCTTCTCTGAGTCTTCTGGATTTCAGACTCTGGATTTCTGAGTCTGAAATCTCAGATTTTGGATTTCTGCCCAGTTACTTGGAGCTATGTTGCTACTGGATTAAGAAATCATACTTGAGTCCTCTGATTAAGAAACCCAAGAAGGAGGTACAACTCATTTCCTGTGGGAGGGCTGCCTCCGATGTTTTATCTACATATCTACAGCTACAGCCCACACTTAGCAGGTGTGAGGACATTTTGGTTTAGGTGCCACAAGTCCCCCATCTTTTGTGATGAGGCTACAGATGTAGCCTTCTAGGGGCCATTTCTTTGAGAGACAACTCCCTATGATTTGTTCACAGAAATCCTAGTCCAAGACCAGTACCTCAGGAACAATCAGGTGTCATCCTCACAATATGACCTCAAGACCTTCTCCATCTTGTCAGGGAAGAGCAGAGGCAGGATAAGTGAGGTCCAAAAGTTTCAAACACAAAGGAAAACATTCTTTTGCTAGCCAGTTCTTCACCTACTCCTATATTCCTCTGTTCACCGTATGCCCCTACTCAAAAAGCTTCGTGAATATAAAAAAATTAAATTGTGAAAAATACTTTATGCTTTATTCTTAATTTAGTTAAATCTCAAAACTTTAAATTTGAGGAATGATTCCAAAAAAGGGTAGGTTCTTCATAGCTAAAAAAAAAAAAAAAAAAAAAAAAAAAAAAAAAAAAAAAAAAAAAAAAAAAAAAAAAAAAAAAAAAAAAAAAAAAAAAAAAAAAAAAAAAAAAAAAAA